>PVKA01003863.1:0-105161 GCA_004027165.1 Ctenomys sociabilis
TTTTTTTTTTGTCTTTTTGAGACAGGGTCTCACTATGCAGTTCAGGCTGGCCTTAAGCTCACTTTGTAGCTCAGGCTGGTCTCGAACTCACAACAATCCTCCTGTCTCCGCCTCCCGAGTGCTGGGATTACAGGCATGCGCCACCATGCCCGGCTCCCCCCTGTATTCTAAAGCAGTTGCTCTCCACAAGAATAACGTGGTAACTAAGGCTGATCTATTGAAAGAGAAAGGCCACTATGTAGAGGAACGAGGGAAGCGTGTTTGGTGGCTCTAATGCAGAGCGCGGAAAGGTGGGCACTCGAGCGTGGACAGGCAAAGGACATAGAAAGAAATCTCGAGGACAACATCGCTTTGAATACATTGTCACCAGGAGGCTGGCTGAACGCTCTGCACGAAGCGGTGGGTCATGGGTGGGAGGAACAGTGGGCTGCTGTGCGCAAGCGCAGTCCCACGTCCCAAGGGCGGTGGCACCCGCAGGTCCACAGTAAGGCCTCGTGCAGAGGAGTCCAGGGAATGGACCCCCCCCCCAGGAAGGGAGAGCAGAAGCCCTGGCTTCTCTGTGTGGAAGCCTCCGTGTGGCTCTGCAGGGTCCCCCCTGGAGAAGGTCCCAGACTGGGTCTCCTCCCTGGAGAGACCATCTTCAGAAGTGACCCTGAAACACAGCATCAATGACGGTATGCCAGCCAGTGATGCCTGTGGAAGCTGACTTGAGTCCTGCAACGGGGAGTGAGCAACTCTGACTGCCGAGGGTTGTTGATTCCTCCTGAAGGAGCTGGAGGGTGACAGCGATGCCGCAGACGGGACGTCAAGGTCCAGGGGCGCTCAGGGAAGAGCAACTATGGAAGGCATGGGGAATCACGAAGCATCAAACAGCTAAGCAGAGGCTTGGCTCACAAGGCTGTCAGAATAAACTGTAGAAAAATGGAGAAAAAAGCAAACACACTTGTATTACCAAGTTTTAAAATACTAGAATTAAGGTTGTGAAAGTCTAAACACAGTGGGAAGGATTTAGCTTTACTGGGGAGCTCGTGGATGCCTTCAAGGTCCAGAGATGAAGCCATACCAAGTGACTTGTGGCCAGGGCTGAAGGGATCAGGACCCAGGAGGGGCCGTCCTGCCTGAGCTGGGCACCAAGAGTGGCAGACGTTGGAAAGCTCTGACACTAGACTTGAGATGTAAAAAGCTGACAGGTAATTTCCTACGTGCCAAGCAGTGCCTGAGCTACATCAGTCTTCAAGAAAACTACTTGCACAGGGGGAAACTGAGGCATGGAGCCACTTGGGTGGCTGCCTAGTGCCACGCAGTGACAGGCTATTTAGATAACTAGGCCCTGCCTGAGAGCTGTGCTTGGACTCGATCTCATGGAGCTATGCTTGGACTTCCAGCTCCAGGGGCGAGCTGGGCCTGACCCCTGCACCCTGATAGACTACGGGCCCCTCCTCCCTCATGCCTCTGGGGCCCCATGCAAGGGTCCTGGTGCTCCCTATAGGAGGCCTAGAGGTGCGCTCTCCAACCACAACCAGAGTCCACAGGTGCTGTGGCCCTGAACAGCGGCATGCTGTCATCCCTGCATTCTGAAATCCCAGTCTCAACTGAAATGCTCAGCATGTGAACCACACAGGACCTTGGAGAAGGGAGTTTGTACTTCTCCTGTGATCTATGCAGATGTAGCAATCGTGCAACATATGTGGTGGCATGAGCTGGCTTGCCCACGCCCGTGACAGGCCCTTTACTTTTGTCCAGAAGGCCACTGTGGAGGTTTAAGTGGCGCAGCTGTCACGTGGAAGGCAGTGGCTCCAGGGGCTCTGCCCACTTAGCTGCCCCTGGGCCTGCTCCTACGGCTCAGGACTAATTGCTCTCCCCCTGTGCTCTCTGGTCACCTCACATGACTAATTAAGTGCACATCTCCAAGGCAGGTGACATCAATTTTGGGAGAAGTGCAGGAAGGCTGAGGTGGTGTCGTTTTTACCTGTTCTCTTTTCATAAAGGGGTAATCTCTACATTTTGGTGGCAGTGCTGGTTATTTCTGTTTTTTTATGTATTTGGTTGTTTCAGGGTCTCTCTCCGCAGCTCAGACTCAGGGTGACCCACCTGCTTTCAGCCTCCCTAGGGCTGGGGTTACAAGAGTAAGCCATTCAGCTTGCCCTGGGGCAGGGCTGACCCCGTATTTAGTGCCAGGGATTGCACCGTGGTCTCTGTGCTTGCCCGCACTTCCCTTATTTGCCTAAGCAAGTGCTTCAGTTTGCTGAGCTATGCTGCCAGCCCCAGTGTTACTTATTTCTGAGACAGTCCCTCTGCCCAGGGTGGGGACACTGAGGCCCAGCAGTGAGCAGGAGCCACAGCAGTGGAGGGGAGGCTTGGGCCCCACGTCAGGCAGCAACAGCCCTTGGCACCACACCACCCTGGGAACACTCCCATCCTTTCTTTGTTTAAAGAGACACAGAGAATGCTCTTCCCACAACTGAGCCCTGGTGAGGCCTAGGATACAGTGTCACAGTCCTGTGCATGGGAGCCTCCCGGGTCCCTGCTCAGGCCCCTGTGCAGGGAAGCCCATTGGCCCTGCAGACAGTGGCTGGATCCTGCACCGCTGTCCACAGCAATGGCACAACAGGCCATGCCATGGTTGTGCTCCTCAGGAACGAAGCCCTCCCCGCAGCTAGAGTCTTCCCTGCTCACCAGGGATGGTGGGACAAGTCCAAAAGCCACTGCACAGTGCCCAGGAGCCAGGGATGGGACCCGAGGCAGCTCAGGTTGAGGTGAGCTCCGGGCACTGCCTGCTGTCCCAGATGATCTGGAAATGAAGATGCCTTTGCCCCTGTCCCCTCTGTGGGGCACGTGAGACCAGGCAAGAAGGGCACCCATGCACGTGGGCACACACTGGCGCTGCTGGCTGCAGGGCCAGCCTGAGGCCCACAGGTGAGTAGCCTGGGCTTTGCAGTGAACATTGGCTCTTTCTGTGGCAAGTGCATGGGAAGGGAGGCTCTGGACTAAGCATCTGGGCCAGGCCAGGCATCGCAGCCTGAAGACCCTTCTGTGTCATGGCCAGTTAAAATAAGTGCGCTTCAGAGAGGCTTCTGGAAGAGCTACTTAAAGTATCTTTGAACTCTGAAAATCAGGGGAAAAAGCGATCTGTAATAAAGTTGGTTGGCTCATTGTTCCCCAGATTCCCTCGTGGTTCTGTGAGGCTTTTGGAGTGAGCTGCTACACTGAACAAAGGCTTCCATAGCATCCTCCCTCCTGGCCACCTGGCCTCTCCTCTAGAGCTGGCTGGGCCGTGGCCTGGGTTTGTGGCAGGGATGTACCACAGGGCCTTGCACGGGACTTGAATTCTGTCTTCCTCCTGCTTTTGTTTCCCTGATGTCTGTCACCTTGTATTCCTGTTGGCTTATGAATTTGCTGAGTGCCGAGTGGCTGGCACCTTGTCAGCAACCCCTCAACTCAAGAGCACAGCCCACAGCATTGGATGGGGGCCGATGCCTGGTGGACACTGCCTGTGACAACCCAAGTGCCTGGGATGCCATCAGCCATGGTGCTGGGAGAGCCGCCATGGTTGCCATCCAGCCAGAATTCAGCTGCACTCCAGGGGAGGACCAGGGGACCTGTGCAGTCCTCGGAAATTCAGCCTGCATTTTGTGAAATTCAGCCTGAACTCCAGGACTCAGGGTTTCCACTGAGTCTGGCACATCTGTAAATAGGGAGAGTCAATTTCTGGGGTGCTAAAGTCAGCCAAATCAGGAAGAAGTTAGAAACCAAAGCCAGAACTTAGTTCCTTTTGTGCATTCTTTTCCAAGTTCTTTTCTTCCCTTTGTTCCTTAGCACAAAAGCTAGCTACTAATTCTGGAGCAGGAACCTGGACTCCACATTCACAGAGTTCGTGTGTGCAGTCATATGAAGATCTGAAGCAGTGTGGCAAACACCAAGAGCCTGGGCGGTTGGGCCAGGCGCAGGGACTGGCCACTCTGGGGATGACGGAGTCAGTATTAGATGCCCAGAGCCAGAGCACAGGTGGTCCTGCAGTCAGTTCCAGCAGGGCTCTTTCCCCAATGGATGCCTCTGAACCTTAGCAGCCTATCCCTTAGTGAGAATGCTCTGCCCAGGACCGCCACCCAGTGGCCTTTCTGTCCAGTTGTTGCTGTGGCCCACATTCCTTGGGCTCACAGTGCATGGTCTCTGTCCTTCCTCACCTCCACACAAGTGGGGCCCACAACCCCACTGTGTTGGGGCTGCCCTCGCCCAAAGGGTCTCCCCAGAGTTGGAACTTGGGCTTTAGAGGCCTGAGTTCTAATCCACAACCACAGGAGCAGCAGATACAGGAAGACTGCTTGGGGATCCACTGTTTGGGTTCCCTCTTCCTGCTGCTGCTGATCTCCTCAAAGCTGTCATAAGCCACACAAGCACACATTCTTGAAGTGCTGGGGTCACAGATGCCAAGGGTGGAAGCAGCCGGCCCACACCCTCCTGAGGCTCCGGGGGATGCTCTCTAGCTTTGCTCAGCCAGGAGCTGCTTGTGCACCTCTTCTCAGGGCCCTCTTCACTCCTCAGAGGTCACCACTCCGAAAGGCTTCTGTAGCCTGGGTCCTTTTGCTAAGGCGGAGCTTCTTGCTGCGCCTTAAGAGCCCTGGCTCACATCTGGCCCACCCAGAGACCCAGAGCAGTCTCCTTGTCACAAGGGAGTCTGAGTCCAAGCCCAGCTGCAAAGCACTCTGCAGAGTAAGGGCTAGGAGCATAAGTGACATAGAAATCCCAGGACCTCTGCTCACAGCCCACACAGGCTGAGCAGCACAGCCGCCCAAGGCTGTGTCAGTGCTGGACACGGCTGCACAGCCTTCACTCCAAGCATTCTGGTGCCTGTTAGCACTTCACTGGCTCGGAAAAGGGGCCAGTTTGCTACAGGATTTAAATTAACAAAACTTACACAAAATCTCTTGCTCTATGCATTCACAAACTATCACCATACTCACAAATATTTCATGTTTTTAAAAAAATTTGCAGTAATTCTTAAATGGGTTTGAAGGTTAGCCATAGCGTACCTTACAGAAGACTGTAACAAGGGAGGCACGAGAGCCCAAGCTCTTCTAAATGCATGGCGGTCACATTCTGTAGGGGAATTCTTAAATATTTTCTGCCCCTTGGAGGAGAAACAGCCCCCAAGACAGAAGACCAAGAGGAGACAGCTGGCAGCGAGGGAAGCACTCTGAAGGGGGATGTCTAGGGAAGAAGAGACCTGTGTGGTGGAGTGGGGCTGAGTTTTCTCTCTGCTTACTATCGCTCATGCCTGGAAAGATATTTTAAAATTTGGAACTGAAAATCTGCATGTCCTGCTGCAGACCCAGTGGCCCTGCGGATCCTGGCAAGGACTCAGAATGTTTCCCTGATAGATGCTGTTGTGTCCTCATGTGGCACGGCTCACAAAGACCTCGGAGCAGAGCAGAGCCCACCCAGTGTCGGAGGTAGGGGTGCTGTCTGGGCTCCCTTACCCAGGCAGGAACAGGGGCAGAGGAGCCCAGAAGCCACGCTGGCAGCCAGGTGAGGCTCTGTCCTGAGTGAGGGCACGTCTGAAGGTGACCTTGCCATATGCCTTGCTGAGGTTCGGCGGGGGGGGGGGGGGGGGGGGGGAGCAGGCCGAAGGGCCATGATGCTTGAGGCCAACAAATTCTCGCAAGTGCAAAAACCTTTCCTGCCTAGGCAGGCATCCCAGAGAGTGGCCCTTAGGGGGTGCACAGAGAGCTCCAGAAGCAGAGTCACATGCATTGGTGAGCACAGGCTTCCTGAGCCCTGAGCTGGGATAGTGTCCAGCCATGCTGTGAAATGTGTCTGTTGGTCTTGCTGGCCTAGGTATGGAGGTGCAGCAGAGCTATAGGTGCTGGGTTTGCTTTGGGAATAAATTTTTAAAATCTGCAGCCAAGTACTCAGACAGAAACACTTCAGGCATTTAGGGCCCCAACCCGAATTTTAAAGTGCTTTGCTCTGAATTTGGGAAAAGAGCAAGAAACTGTCCTGTGCTCCTGCCCAGGCCAGCTCACCTCCCCGGTATTCCTGTGATGACTCCTGCTGACAGGTACGAACCTCAGTCTGATTTTGTGAAGGGTGAATGTGGACACGAAGTGCTTTTAAAATACTAATTGCACATCTGCCCCACACACGGCATTTCAGGACACTGAAGGCTGGGGCAGCGCCAAGGAGGATTCCTGACATTCAGAAAACCCTCACTAATGGGAACGCAGAATGAACACTCAAGCACTATTTTTAGGACACTTCTTACATTTTTACTTCCTGATAAACAACCAGTAACGCCTCCTTCATGTTAAATTGCTTTTCAAAGAAAGGAAAAAAGGGCAAATGGAGGGGAAAGAGGACAAATAGGGCCCCAGGCCACCAGCCTCCTCCCGGCCCCCAGCATGGCACCACCCTGCTCTGTGCAGCAGAGCTGGGCTGTGGCAGGAGGACTGGGATGGTCACAACCACTGTCACCTTGTCCTGGGGACAGTTCCCTAAAATGATCTCCACTAGATACAGGAAAAGAGCAAACAGTGTTTTTGCAGTGAGCCAGCAGGTGGCCCTGAAATTGTGTGCCGGGAGGTGGCAAAGCTAATGAGATAGCAGAGGGACTCTGCCAGGCCATGGCACCCTCAGGCCGCAGTGCCCGAGGGGCGCAGATCTTTTCAGCTTGCAGAAGACCAGCACCAGCGTGCTGTCAGATGGAAGGGCCGGGAACTCCCTGCCATCTGGGTCTGCATCTCTGGCTTCAGTCTCCAGGGCCACCTCCTGGGAGGCCTTGGGAACAATGTCCATGCTCTGAGATCTGTGGCCCTGCAGCCATGATTGATAGTTTCCAGTGGGCACTTTCCTGTTTCCAGCAAGCTTCCTCCTCTTGCCTTGGAGTGAAAAGTCAGGGCGTGGGCACGGAGGGCATCGTTGTGCAGGCCCCTGTGGCCAGCAGGGACCAGCCCTGACTACACCATCATGCATCTCGAGTTCCTAGGCGTTCTGGGGCTGCCCTGTCACCTGAGGAAGCTGTCACCGTCCTGGTGACCAGACTAGGTCTGGTGACTCATGGCTAGCTCGAGAGCACATGGCACCAACGCACATGGTTGTTGTTTGGGTTTTGGTCACAGTGGTGTCAAAAGAGTAAATATTTGCCCTGGGAAGCTGAGGAGCTGGGATCTCAGTGGCCCGGGGGGTCCTGAGCTGGCAGGGTTGCTCCTGAGAGGCTGAGGTGCCTCTGGACTGGCACCGCTGTCTGCAAAGACACACTTTAAAAATTAAATCGGAGCACAAGAAGATTCAAGCCAATTGGTGCCTCTCAGGTTCTTGCGAGGGGAGGCCAGAGCTGCCCAGCGTCTGCACCCCCTGCCCCGGGGTCCATCCCTCCGGGTCCCAGTCACTGGGGCTGGGGCAGAGGCACGGAACTGCAGGACCACGTGGAGGTTTCTCTGGGTCCGATGCACCTGCTAGCCGCCAGGGGGCAGCGGCGCATCTCGAAAGACACAAATGCGAGCCTTTCAGCTCCTTTGTTTCGTCCCTAATTCTTTTTTAAGTTTCCCATTTGCTAGTTGGGGCCTTCACAACTGCTAACACCTCTTTCTGTTCAGCCTGGTGCCTGTCACCCCTTGCACTCAGCTCGTTGAGCCCCGGACACTTGGGTGTGAGCTTGTACGCTTGGGTGAGTCCTGGATTCAAGAGAAATGCGCAGAAGTATGATTAAAGTGCAATAATAAAACTCAACACCCACTTAAGGTGCAGGAAAAAAACTTCCACCAATTACTCCTTCTAAAATATTTCAAGCAAAAAGTGCAAAAGAGATACTATTTTTATTAGCTACCAAGTAGACACCCGATTCTCCTGCAGTGGTGCCTGTTAAGCTGTCTTTTCGTGGCCCGCTCACTACCTTTGGCCAACATTGTCTTCTACTGAGAAAGAGAAACTCACTTCCACAGCTGAGCAACGTGCATTTTATTGACTAATTAGAAAGCATAAGCGTTTAGCTGCATGCAGAGCAGCCCGTGCACGATGTCATTCTGGCGCATGCACGCTGGCCGGTTCTATCCCGCGGCTATAACTATAGGCCTGAGTGTGCGCCTCCACGCCAGCGATGCCCTCCAACTGCTGCGTCTTTGACAGCAAAGCGAGGTTAAATTTCACTTGCAAAGAAGGGCTGCTCAGTGAGATGGGAGTGAAACCTGCTGGTAATCATGGGCGTGGAGACCCCGAGAACTCTCTGCAGAATGCTCCTGGCTCCATGCCTCGGCCCTCCTTGGCCGGAGGAAGCTTGTTCGCTGGAACTGACCTCTGATCCCTCTGCTCTGGGTCATGGGCCCACACAAGCAAACTGGCTGTGGAATGTTCTGGAAGCCTTTTCTGAGCTGAGAAGGTCCACAGGAAGAGGCTGTCTGCAGAGAAGATGAGGCTCAGCCACACAGCAGGGTGCATCACTGTCTGAGCAGCCCCCCCCCCCCCCCGCACAGAGCTCCCAGCCCTACCAGACACGAGGAAAGTGGCCCTGTGCAGGGAAGGAGACCAACTGCAGATAAAGTAGTCATTCTTCTGGTGTCCCTCAGGCCCCAGAGGGGTGACGTAAAGTGAAGTGTGGGCATCCAGTCTCCTAGCCACAAGTGGAGGCCGTGGTGTCCCAGCACTGCCCTTTCCCTGCATGTCTGGGGTTCCACACGCATGCTGCAGCCTGCCTATCCACATTGGTGGAACCCACAGAGCAGGGCCACAGTGAATATCAACTCCCAACTGATCTGGGATCTGCTCAGCTCGCTGGGAAACTTCTTGTAGCTGTCAGTATGAATATATCTGATGAACTGTGTCTGCTTCCAATGTTCGCTGTTTTCAATTTAAGCATTGAGGCAAAATCTAAAAAGAAAAAAGTGGGCTGCTTCTGTGGCCTACTAAATGTAATAAAATGAACAGCCCCTTTTTGCAATTGAAATTTAACATCACTGACTCCGAAATTTGGTACCTAAAATAGGGCCCAGGAAGAGACAAACCAGGAAAACAACTCGTGCCTTCCCATTCTGTGGAAGGTCATTGTCCATTGCTTAATCTGGACACAGTTCAGGGGTAAGGACAGATCTTAACCTTGTGGCAAAGTCCTCTGATTTCTTCATCTTCTATCCATGTTCTTAGAGTAGGCGGAACTGAATCATGACATGCATAAAACTGGCAGGGGTGGTTTGGAGATGCAGAATGAGAGCGTGCGAACCCTAGCTGGGACCTCCCTGCCCTTCTGTACTGCACGGCTCGCGCAGTGCAGTGCTCATGATGGGATTTTGGGGAACAGCAACTGGTTCTGCCCAGTGGACCTCAGCCTCGCTTCTGTGAACACTCATGAGATGATGCACTGCGTAGCTTCTGGCTTCCTTGCGGGCCTTTCTCCTGCTTTTTACATGAATAAAGTATTATTACAGTGCTGTGTAAACATTTGATAATTAAAACTGGAGTGTGTGCCTGCTGTTCCTGGCCCAAAGAGTTTCTTTATAGACAGATACTTGGAGTTGTTGTCTTAGAAACGTTTGCCGCCCCTGATGAAGCATCCATGCAGAGCCCTGCTGTCCTGCTTCTCTCGTGTGTCCATACACACGTTGTCCATAGTCTACAAATTTTGTACTGAACAATTTAATTTGCAGGCTTCCAGTTTGTGCTTCGCACGATGGCAAGGCTGGCGCGTAGCTGTGCGGAGCAGGGCGGCTGCAGAAATGCTTGGGGTGCAGAGCGGACACTTTCTCTCCCCCCTATCTCCTGAACCTGCCCAGCCGCATCAGCCTCACGCGGTGCAGTCAGCTAATTCTCTGCCCCCATTTCAAGCTTTAGACCACAAAAGCGCCTTCTGCCTGGCCTCAGGGTCTTCCTTCTCAGCCTCCAGTGCTGTCCAGGCATGTGGCAAGGCTGAGGCTCCCAGGGCTTCATAGACCACAGATACCCGCCTTGGAGCTCCTGGCATGAGCTGCCCTCCGTGGGCTCTGATGCCACCTCTTGGTTTCAGAGTAATTTGCATACATTTTCTCTTAAAGCAGTGATCTTATCTTAATTACATATTTACCTCTATTCCATTACAGCATGGCCTGCAACTTGATTATTTATGTGAATTCAGGACTTGGTGGCCAGCTCGGTGTAGATTTCAACCAGGAAGTGGCCAAGGATAGGAATGGACAGGTATCCTGAGCTGCACAGGTGGTGGCGGGCTTTCTGCCAGGCAGCTCCAGTAACCAGAGATATTCTAGCTCCTCCTCAGAGCAGCTCCTGAGAGGCCTAGAAGCCATCTGACCCTCAGCATGGTAGAGGCCATCCTCAGTCCTTAGTCAGTTTCAGAGCCCTCAGTTGTAGCCCTTTGCTGGGCTGCGAGCCATGTTCACCAACCTCTGCTTTGCTCCCTGGTGGCTTCCCTCTACCAAGCCCTGCTAGGAGCACAAGGAGCCTACAGCACAGGACACCTTTAGGTCTATCTACCCACCAATGGTAGGAAAGCAGGGGTAAAAGAACACAGGGAAGGGCTTGGGGACAGGGAAAGGCTCCAGCACCCTCAGCAGAGGTCACCAGAGAGGCTGGCTGAGTGCTCAGGGGGAGCCCCACCTCTCTCACCCAGAACCCCCCAAGAGCCTCACATAGGCAAAGGAGGAGTTTGGGGAAGAGGACTGGGAGTGGGGCTGAGAACGCCCCTGCTGTTAGGGCCTGGAGTCTCCCTGGAAGCTGCAGCTCAGGCGGGTTGTGGCCGGAAGTGCAGTCTCCCTGCCAGTTCCACCTGCGTCCTGTCCCCTGAGAAGGTCTCCTCCCAGGACCCCTTGCCATGGTGTCCTGCCTTGCTGCCAGCCAGGATGGAAATGGGAGCCAGAAGGAGCCCCTCCTTCCTTGAATTGTAGGTGCATTTAGTGAGGAGGAGAAATTACTGTACTCCACCACATCTGTTCTAAGATGTTGTCCTACAGCCTAAAGAGATAGCTCAGTAGAATAAGCGCCTGCCTGGCAAGCACAGGGTCCTGAGTGCAATCCCCAGTACTACAAAAAAAAAAAAAAAAAAAAAAAAACTAAGATGCTGTCCTTTCCCAAGAAAAATAAAAATAGTAATTTTGACAGCATCCAGTATTTTGAACACAAGCCACTGTGCTAGCTTCCTTATGTATACTTAGCTTACACTTTTATCTCTCCCCAAACACTAAACCAATTATGTACACATGAGGAAACCGAGGCAAGAAATGCTGAGCATCTTGCCTGAGGCCATGAGTTCTCACCCACAGAAAAAGGCACAGCTTGACCAGGGACAGCTCTGGAATTCCTGAGTGGGAGGGCTTCTGGGAAGCCTAGGAATCTGGGCACAGGTGCTGCACAGAAATGGAGAAGAGCTGAGGCCTTTTGGATGCAAAGATGGTATACCAAGGGGGGCACTGCAGACTGCAGAGGCCAAAGCAAGCCCAGCACCCCCCAGAGCTCGCCAGCGCTGCAGGAGCTGCCAACCCCGGTGCACTCCTGTCTCTTCCCAGTTAACCAGGAATCCCCTTTGGCATGTGTGCACCCCGGGCTGGAGCACCCAGAGCTTGGCCCATGCGCACCCAGCCTGCTCTCACAGAATCTGAAACACACGCTGGTAGCATGTTTGCTTACATCTCATTTCACTGTCGAGTTTAGCATGAGTTTTCCTTGCTAAGGCCAAAAGTTTACGTCATTTCTAAATTTGTCTAATTCTTGAATATTTAGAAACACAATTTGTCCTTGTGCCATGATTCAAATGAGTTACCCCTCAACCATTAATAGCTGGCAGGCCCTGACATGAACCAGCAACTTGGTGTATTTCTTACAATCCCTATTTAGTATAAATTGAGATTCATACTTACAAATAGTGAAATTGACACTCGCGGATGGTCAGCAGTTCTTTTAAAAATCTCTCTAATGAGCTCAGAGATTTCTAGAAATTTGTTATTATTGGATTTTGCAATAGTTTCTGTCCTAAGTAATCCTCAATATGTATTTGTTGTTTTATTATAGTTCTTTAAAAGACATGATTTGAGGCAAATGTCTTCTTCATTCTTGTGTGTGTGTGTGTGTGTGTGTGTGTAACTTTCATGTTGAAAGTGGAAAAAACAGTACTTGCTAAGCTGTTACTGAATGGTTAAGGAGATGTGTCAGTCCTGAAAAGTAAAACCAGCAGTCATGTCCATGAGGGGTAAGTCATGTTCAGCTCTGGCGGGCTTCTGAATGCTGGAATCCTAAGCTCCTCTGTCTGTCTGTATCTCCTTCTTGTCTTTCTCATTTTCTGTTAATTCTTCTCAATTGTCGGTTCTTGTCAATTGTAGAAAAGAAAAGCAGATACTGTGCTGTTCCAGAGATCAGCAGGGACAGATGTCAGTCTGGGTAGGGTCAGGCACTTCTATCTGGGAAGTGGGCTTCCAGACAGTACTTGACAAGCCCCAACATTCATGAGAAGCAGAAAGTGCGCTTCCATCTTCCTTATGTAAACTCTGGGATTGTCCCACGACATTCCCTCTTACAGGACACTGCAAATGAATGCCAAATGACACAGCGCTGCCTGGCTTGGTCCTGAACAGCACTTGCACCCTATCAGAGGCTCCTGCCTCCCCCTCATAGTGGATGCTGATTTCTCCTGAGGTCCACAGTGCTATTTGGCTCAGAACCCTTGTGTTACGTAGGGACTGTGGAGAAGTGGTTTGCTGTGATTGCCAGGATCCCTTCCAGGACTGACATCTTGCTTGCATTTTGGTGCAGCCCAAATGCAGGATCTTTGGCAGCAGCAGTGTTCAGACCCAGCACACTGCACGGAGGGCAGCAGTCCAAAACTGGGCCTTCTGCAGATGTGGGACACAGGACCGTGGTCAACAGCCAGCAGTTCCATCCACCATCTGCCCTGAAAGTCTCCATCTCCAAACGCCAAGCACCTGGAGGGTCACTGCTTCCACCGACTCTGTGGCCTGAGCTGTGGTTTGGCTGTGGCCTCCTGGGGAGGGTGGAAGCACTGTGCTGGAGATTCTTCACCATCCGGGGAGACAGAGCAGACCCGTGCATGCAGCTCCTTCTGAGATGGAGAGATGATGTACAAGTCCCTGTGGAGGCAGCTAAGGTAGGTCCTAGTGCATCCAAACATGGTCAGCACTGACATGAGGAGTGTCAGAGCAGGGCACCATGCAGCCCAGGCTGTGCAAGGAGCTGCGAGGAGGACCAGTAGAGCTGCCTTGGGGAGGCAGGGAGCAGGTGGCCCCTGCTGAGACTCAGGGGATAGAGAAGTCCCAGGATTATCTGTCCCTGGTGGGTCATGGCACATTGTTGACAAGCAGAAGGTGCTAGGGAAGAAGACACCAAAGAACAGTGGGTAAGTGTTGATGAAGAAGAAATCTGTACCTCAGAGTGCCCCTGCAGCTGCTTGCACCCCTCAGCATGGCCACACCTGCTTGGCGTCTCCACAGCAGTCGGGCTCCCTGGCCTGGGGATGTGCATACTAGCAAGGGCTCAGGTGCCAGCAAGGACAGAAGGTGCTCTCATCTCCTCTTGCACGGTGGGTAGGAAGGCGGCAGGACCCTTGTTCCAAAGAGCCATTCTAGAGGAATCTGGAAAATCTCCCTTGAGCTTCTTCTTCTTTTTTTTTTTTTTTTTTGTCTTTTTTGAGACAGGGTCTCACTGTGCAGTTCAGGCTGGCCTTAAACTCACTTTGTAGCTCAGGCTGGTCTCGAACTCACAACAATCCTCCTGCCTCAGCCTCCCTAGTGTCCCTTGGGCTTCTTTAAAAAATAAATTTCCTTTTATTCAGCATTTTGCAGCTTATATGACTGAGTTTCTGAAAAGGGCTACGACTCGCGAGCCACTATGTGAAGCTGGTCACTTCCCTGCTTCTCAGGCCACTGTGTGATGACCTCTCTTTCCTGTGTCACTCGTCCTGAAATCCCTGAAACTGAAATGCAGAGACCCTCCCTACTCACCAGGAAGTTCAGGCATGGTGCGCCTTTTTCCTCTCCCCTCACTGGTAATTTGTGGGTTGCTATATTTAGAGTGGACGTTTTGTAGAAAATACGTAGTTGAGTCATTATTTTTAGTATTATTTCCTCCAAGAAGTCTGTTAATGCTTACAGTTTGACCATTGATGTTTAAAATGACACTTGATACAGTTGAATTAATATCTACAGTGTTTACAGTTTCTACCTATTGCACCTTTTCATGGCTTATTTCTTGTTTTTTACTTTTCAGCCTTACTGGTAACAACTGGACAGCTCATGGGGCCACATTTCCTCCTCTACCCACAGGTGGGCTGTGATTTTGTGTGGGTCTCCATGCTCTGTCTCCTGCATCCCCTCTGCCTAGTTGGGGGCACCATGACTCTTCCATTTCTCTCTTCTCCCATCTTTCATTCGCAGCTTTGCACAAGAGGACCCCACACGGCTGCACTGGAGCGAACCATCTGCAAGTTATTAAAGTCTGCAAGCCCAGCTAAGACGGGGGCTGGGTTCACCTCTCAGATTGGCCCCTCGCTGGCGGCAATGGAATCTTCCCTTTATTCCTTAAAAGACAATCAAGAGCGAATTTAAACAGAAGACGCTCATTATCTCCTCCCCAGTCCCTGCTGCTCCCCCCGCTGCGCTGCTGTGCGTGTGGCCGGCTGTGCCCTTCCCCTCCCGTGGGAAGAGTGATGACCACACTTTGTGGATTTGGCTGTGGGACCCTCCTCAGGGCACAGTCAGAACCACACAGGTTCCATCTCAAAGTGAATGAGATGTTCACATGCCAGCGGTTGTGTCTCTGTGCTGACTTACTGGTGCATTGGGTTCTTGTCACCGGGGCAGTGCTGGCAGCTGGCATGGTCACCTGAGCCTGAAGGACACCACTCATTTCTCTTTCTCATTTTGTGCATTGAATTTTCAGAGGTTCTCACTGCTCAGGAAAATGTTTAACAGGTTTCCAGTCCAAGCCTCTTCACCTGGTAGAAACACCTAAGCCCACAGTCATGAATCTGTGCTTGGGAGATGACACGCATCTTTGTCCTCATGGGGAGAAACACACACACATGTTCTGCCAGTGCAAAGGTGGAGGACAGTCCCCTCTTCTCCTAGCACTCTGTCCCTCAAAACCCTCTTCACTCAGATCATCAAAGGTGCAGCTCTGAAGTGGGAAACATTCTTATTCCGAGTCCTTCATTCTCGAGTGGGCAGTTGAGGGCTGGAGGATCTGAAGGCTGCCCACTCAAGCCCATCCTAATCTGCCTTTGGATGGGCACACTGGCTCCCTGCACACTGCCATGGCTGAACAACAAGGCGGCCAGGAACTTGCTCCTCTTCAGTGTTAGCCCCTCCTGCAACAAGCCCTCCTAGGCCACAGCAGGCAGAAGTCCTGCTCCTCCTCACCAAGCTTCTGCTTCAGCACAGCCGGCTGCCTTGCAAAGTCAAAGTAAAGGAAAGTGTAGCTGCAGCACCCAGAGATGCACGTGCCAGTGCAGACAGGCACAGACAAGGCAGGCAGTGTGGGGGGAGGATGGTCCGCAGGCTGGGGGAGCAATTCTGAGGGACACCTAGAGCCCTATCACAGGCTGATACTTCCAATAAAAATGAACTATGAGGAAAACCAAATAAAGATTTGCAAAACTCAAACCCATTTTTAAACACCATATCTAACAGGTCTACAGATTCCACGAGCAGCCAGTGCTCCGCTGGTGTCCTCACCCCTGGGGTCGTGGCACCACCTTGGTGGCCTCGTCAGCCTCTCCACCCCTCTGTAGGTGACACAAAATCTTCAGTTTAAAACATCAGCGATATGCTAAAAACACAGCAGCAACACACGGAGCCCCTTTGCAGGAAGCCCCGCACGTGGGCCTGCGGTGGTGGCACAGGGCGCAAGCCGGCAGCCGGACCAACAGCAGTGCCCTGGCTCTGCACAGCTGGGAAGCCACCGAGCAAGCGGACAGAGGCAACAGATGGGAGGAAGCCTCGGTGGCCACTCCCCTGGCAGAGGAGGAGCGTCTAGAACCCAAACAGCTGAGCACGGAGAAAGCCAAATAATCCAGTCAAATCCTGGGGAACAAATTGAACAGGCGCTTCTCAGAAACACAGTGGCCAATGAATGCATGAACAAAAATGTTTAACATCTCAGCCCCCCATCAGGGAAATGCCATAGAAATGACATGGAGGTTGCGCCCCACCCCAGCAGTTACCACGCAGAATGCAAAAAGCAAAAAACACCAGTGAGGACTGGGGACAGGGTCATTTTACGCCCTGGTATGAACGACACTCAGCATGGCCACTGTGGAGGTCACAGTGGAAATTCCTAAGGAAGTCCCAACAGGACGGCAATGCACCTGAGCTACGCCACCATGTGGCATACAGTGGAAGGACCTGAAATCCGCACAGCATAGGGAGCTTGTGTCCCCACATTCACTGCAGGACAATGCACAGCAGCCAAGACGCCAGCCTGGGTGACCTCAGTGCACAAAGGCACAGGCAGTGTGGCTGAGACACACAGCTCAGAACCACTCAGCCATAAAGAAGAGCTGAGCAGGTCCTTCGTAGGAAGATGTGTGGACAGGAGGGCATCAAGCCAGACAGAGTGGGGCAGGCTCAGAGAGGCCGGCGCCCAAGCTCACTCCTGACATGGGGATTCTTAAAGAGAAACATGAAAGTAGAAGAGATTATTAGACAAGAGGAAGGGAATAAGAGAAGGAGCATGTAAGGGAAGTCAAAGGTGCAGTCACAACGTGTCATATCAACGTAAAAATTCAAAAAGAAACACAATATTGTGTAAATTGATGTACACTAAAAACATTTATAGGGCTGCTGAGATAGCTCAGTGGACTAAGTGCCTGCTTAGGCAAGTGCAGGGAGTGGGGCTCGATCCCCTGAACCTCATGCTGTGCTAAGTCCTGTTCCCAGGTCCACTATGAAGCCTCAGAGACTGGGCACTGTGTTGCACACCTGTAATCCCAGTGTTAGGGAGGCTGAAAACAGGAGGACCACTTCCTGAGTCTGAGCTGCAGAGAGAGAGACCCTGCACCAAATACATAAAACAAATATATTCCCATTTCTTACATAGCTACTTTTATTAAAACAGAATGGGAATCAACGAAGTCCACATACTCCACTGCATGCACCCTAAGGGCTTGCGTGTCTCCCTGCCTCGGATCTGCTTGTGGCTAAGACAGAGGAGGAGCATCTGGGCTCTCACCCCTTCCCTGCCCCATGGCCAAAAGTGCCCTGCTCCGTCCCAGTGAGGACTTTTCTTCATAACAGAAACTGCACTTCAGTGGAAATACGGGGCGCGACAGCAGGACCCCAGCAAGCAGAGGCCGCCTCAGCTGTGCACTGCGTGCACCAGGCTCTGCTGACAGAACTGAAGCCTCTGAGCTCCAGCCGCAGAGACATGGGCAGGACTGCAGTGCCTCAGCTCACTTGCCCAATTTTCACGGGGGTGGCTTCCTCTGTGTGCACCCCCAGCTCAGGGACAAGGGACTGCCGTGCCCTGGGCCTTCATGGGTGAGTGTCGCAGAGGTGTGGGTGCTCTTTGGCATCTTCCTCTCAGGAAAGACACCAGGGAGAACCAGATGAGGAGACCATGGGATTGGTGACTCTGGTTTTAGAGTCAGTTTGGGTGGCTGTCTGTGGGCCCTAGGCTTGGTGCTCTGTGGGTTTAACATTTTGGGTTTGTTGAGACAACCCAGGTAAGAAAGCACCTCTCCTTTGAAGTGTCCCTGCTCCCACAGGGTAAGAGCTGTAGCTCAGGCTGCATAAAAGTTGTAATTTTCCTAGCATGCATCGTCTTTACTTTCTGACTGAAGCCCTGCGGGTAAGGCATAGATCTCTCAAGGTGCATCATATTCAAAACTACATACCTCATTTTTTTAAGTTTAATTTTTAGTATTTTGTAATATCATGAAGTCGTTTTCACATGTGGGAAGTCATTTACGCAGCAAGTTCAGGGCGGCAGCCATGCGGCTAGGGTGGCAGTGTTGCCCGCGTGCCATGACTGGCCACCTGAGGTGGGTGGGTGTGCCCTGGAGGCCGCGGTGGCCCAGCTGGTGGGGATGTGTGCGTGCAGGTAGTGAGGGCTCAAGACTGAAGGGCTGCTGAGGAGGAGGCTAGCAGCCTATGGCAGGCCAAGGAGCAGCAAGAAGCAGTCCTCCACGCACAACTCTTGCTAGGAGAGGCTGGCGGACACCTGGTAAACCAAAGGCCAACCGTAGCCAAGGTGGCGCTGTGCCTGGAGCCAGACATGCCCCACCCCACTGCTGAGCCTCGGCAGCTGGACAGGCAAGCTCAGGAAATGGGACACTCTGGAAACGAGAACTGGGAAGACATTATGGGAGAAGGAGCACATCTCAGTTACTTCTGCTTGCCTCTCAGAGGAGCAGAGAGAAAGCAGGGCTGTCCATCAGATGGGAAGTGACCGCAGGGGGGACTTGGTCAGCACAGGGCACAGTCTCCTCTCAGTGTGCAGCCCTTGATCCTGTACCCACAGGCCCTGAGTGCCAGACACAGGGCCCCCAGTTAGAGGAATGAAGGCCTGTGTGGCACTGTGGGGACCACTAGGCCATTCAGGAGAATGCACAAAGTGGCTTTGTGCTCACACCACCACACACCTACTCAGGGATGGCTGTACACACACTTCATGGAGACGCATCTAAGTCCGTGTGTGTGTTCACTTGCACAGTGGCAACATGTGACTATTTCCTTAGGCCTATTTATTAATGCATAATGTTTTAAAGTTTGAAACATTATGGAAACATTTGTAATGTTCATAAAAATTATAATTTATCATAAGCATTATAATTATTAAAAATACTTGTAATATTTTCAGCTAAAGCATTTATAAATGTTTTTTCTGCCTCAAGGACGTTTGCTGTTGCGTAGCCCTACAGAGTGTTCAGGGTCTCACTACGTAGATCAGATTCACAGAGATCCTCCTGTTTTCAGCCTCCCAGGTGCTGGGAATACAGGCACACGCCACCATACCCAGTCTTTAGTCACCATCTCAGCATGCCCCAGAGGCGGGGCTAGCAGGGCAGGCCAGGTATCAAATCCTGGTCCCTGCATCTGCCTAAGCAGGTGCTTTAGTCCCTGAGATATCTGGCTGGCCCTAATAGGCCTGTTTTAAAAAAGATATGCTTTGATAGTGTCAATGGTGCCATTTGCTGGACCTGTTGCCACCTCTTCTGGCCCTGGGAAAAGTCACTTAACATAAACAAGTGTGCCTGAGAGGCTACATTGCCCTCTCTTGCCATTAAGTCCTTAAAGAAACTGCCCATAAGTGTGGTTTTGCAAGGTTCCTAGCCTACCTGAGTCTCACTTATTAACCCAAATGCCTGCGCCTTTAAGCAACCCCCTTCTTTGTGACCACTCACTTCCATTGTTCCTTGTTTCCGAAAAGCATGTAGGAAAGTTACGGCACCCTTCATGCAGCCCAGAGCCTCAGGGTGGCTGGAGTGGGCAGTGAGGTGCTGGTGGATGTCGCACACTCAGATTGGGGCCTGCAGAGCCAGCCAGGCTTGCTGCGCTGGGTCCCTGCTACCTGGGAAGGGTTGAGCACAGCTCTCGGGCGGAGCATTTTCCTGCCAGCTTGCAAGGCAGGACAAAGGCCCTCCTTGGTGAGCCTAGTGGTGCCTGTGCCACCATGTATAGCCCTGGGCTGACAAGGGGGATAGTTCATCTCCTGGTAGCCACAGCCTGGTCATTCTATGGACTCCAACACAGGCTCCTAGCAGCCAGGCTGCTGTTCACTCACAGTGGTCATTGTGGACAAGAAGGTCAGCCACAGCCTACGACCACTCAGGTTGGCCGTGTCACCATGTCCTCTGGACACCAGAGGTGTCCATGTCTTCCCTGGTGGTGCAGTGTTGGAGGCGCAGCACAGCTGACCCAGGCTTGTGTCCCCCTGTACTGGACACCCTGTGCCTTTGCTCCTGCTGTCTCCTTTGAGGTCCCCAGGAGATGGGAGACCATAGAGGAGGCTCCTGCCCAGCAGTGGCAGCTCCCTCAAGGCTGGTCCTGGACCCAGGGCAAGGAATTGCCTTTCTCTGGCCTGCTGAAACCTCCACAGCCTGGTGATCCCTTGGGCATTCTTCTCAGAAGGACCATGAAACTGTGGGGTCCTGATAGGGTTGTGGTGTTCAAGGACAGGCTTTGTTTGGTGACTTTAAGGGAATTCCCTCAGAACGCCCCTGTAGAGCCCACTTCTCTTGGAGCAACTAGAAAATGCACCTCAGTATGTCTGTGAACACAATCAGCCTGTGTTCAGACAGGTCAGGTGCAAAACCAGTTCCTGCTGCTCTTAGCAGCTGTGCTGCACACGAGCGGGGTAGGCACAGTGGAGCCTTCCCTGCCCCCTGCTTGCCCACCTCTTGGGCCACACACTTAATTCTATCAAGTGGATCCTTTTCACTGGCACTGTTTTAAGAGTCCTCCCTGTGGTGAGGCTGGGGCAGGAGAGTGCTACATGTACATACGCTGGAGTAGGTGGCTCTGTTCCTGCCTCCAGGGTAGCACACAGGGCACACGGTGGCCACAGCCCAGAGCGCCCCAGGTACAGCATGGTGTGATCTGAGGGGCTTCATCTCACAGATTCCGGTGCTGAACAAACCCTGGCATAGATGTTGCAGGAGAGTTCTGTTGTTCATGTAAATTGACATTTAAATCAATAGACTAAGTAAGGCAGGCCATCCTCTCCTGTGTAGCAGAGGCTCATTTGTCATGGGAGGCTACAGACTGAGACTCTCTGACTAGATCAGATTCTGCCCAGAAGGCCCCTGGTTCCGCTCTCCCCTGGGCCTCCAGCTGCTGAGCTCTGTGGGCTTTAATCCTGTGATCCAGCTCCTTGAGGTACTCCTTCCCTTCTGCTTGTCCTTTTCTCCTGTCAGTGCTGCTTCTCTGGAGTACACTGCCCGGCTCATCATGGCCCTACCGTGCTCTTCCATGTACTGCTACCAGGCAGTACCCAGGCCTAGCAGCTATGCATGGGGTGCTCCTGCCAAGCCCCTGTGCCACTCCTGTTCCTTGGCATTCTAGCAGCAAAAACATTCTGTCCAATACACAAAAGCAGGAATTGGTAGCTAGAATCACTGCTGTGCAAGCTGCACTTACAGTGACCAGCTGGTACCTGCTGCTTGGCCTTCATCGGACAGATCATGCCTGGTCTCACAGGTGCTGTGGTGGTACATCTAGTGCTGGGATTTGGACCATGTGTCTGAATGAGGCTATGTGCTCTGATCGCATATGCAACAGGCCCTGGCAGGCGCACAAGGGTGCGCACACACACACACACACACACACACACACACACACACATACTACCACCACCACCACCACCACTTCTTGTTTAAATGCTCCAGATGCCATGGTGATCTAGGAAACAAGCAACTTGAAGCTTGTTTTTGGGGTTCAAGTCTCCTGGATTTCCTGGATCTGGTCCTTGATCAGCAAGTGCCATGCCTTGGGCCACGGTTTCCTTACCCTGAATCTCTGTCCTCCAGCTCCTCTGATGGATGAAGGACTTGAAAGCAACCCCAGGGACACCCCAGTGTCCTCTGCTGTGCCCAGGTGTCCAGGTCACAGCTGAGACACCAGGTGTCCTAAGCCCAATTTTCAGCAGCTGAGTTCCTATAAGAAGTAGCCCTAGCCACATGAAGCTCCAAGGACTCACTGAATGGGTCATTTTTGGAACCCTTCCTGAGAGCAGAAAAGGGAAAAGTGAAGGGTGTCTCACTTGCCTTTGAACTGGTCAGGAAGGGTCATGTCCCTGCCCTGGTCCTACATTGGGGAAGCCATGGCTGTCCAGGTGGTATAGGTGACCTAGGATCCTAGTTCCTGGGGACAGCTGGTGAGCTGTCATCACTTTCTTTCATTTAGTTTGGATGGCTCTCCCACCCTGTAAAAAAGTTTCTGACTAGAGGATCTTAGGTTCTCTTAGGGTTTCAAAATGTTGCCTCATGTTGGTGACATATTTCTCCACCATCAGCAACAACACCTTCGGAAAAGACCCTTGAAACCAAAGAGAAACTGGAGAAGAAAGGTCTCACTTACTTTCAGTTACTTGTTTTCAGTTGACTTTGAAAACCATTAATTTTAGAGGCCATGCAGCTCATTCATTATTGGCCTCCTGGAAGGATTGGTGTTAGTGACATCGGTGCCTCAGTGTGGCACGGGGTGACACTGCCCCAGCATTTTTCATAAACCTGGAGGCCACTTCTGCAGAAAGTACTGATTCTTCACTTGGACCGCAGGCATCAGAAGGGGGCCTGAAGCAGCACTAGTAGCACCAAGACTCAGACAGCTGAGTTGTTCTCAAGATGAGCAGGGGCCGCAAGACCTTGTGATTATGTGCTGACAACCAGCATTCACAGTGTCACTTGTAGGTAACTCACAGTTTCCATCATCAATGCTTTCCCAACCTCTCCACCCGCTGCCTCAGGACAAAAGGAGAAGAAACTTCTGCTGAGAGCTGACAGCCTTTGTAGGGAGCCAGCCTGCCTCCTTCTTGAGATTCCTGGCTTGCCACATAAATCTCCCTCTTTTTCCAACATTGGTTCTTCACTCACTGGGACCCTGTTCAAGGCACAAGTGGAGGGGGATGGACTTGATGATGCTTTAAGGTGCACCTAGAAGCTGCAGCAACTGGAGCCACCCTCAGGGATGTGCCATCCTGAAGCCACAGGTGGGCAGGCATGACTTCACCACAGGGTGCAAGGCAGTCCCAGGCCCATGTTCTCATTGTCTGCTAATTCCAGGAACTAAACTGATGTTTCCTGAATGAATGAATGAATGAGTGAATAATGAATTGTTCTAGATGCATAAAACTCTTTTAACTAGTAGGCAGCAATGCATATTCAACTTATTTTTAGGTAAGTCCTTCTAAAATTAAAAAGATCTCTGAACAGTGATGCACCAATACATCCTACAGGTACTGGCAACCAGAGCATTGTTATTTACTGATTGTAGTTGCACAGTAAGAACTCCCCACATCCCTGCCAAATTCATAAAGGACACATTGCTGGCATCCTTTTGTGTCGTGTTGTCCTTTTGACATATAAATTCAGAGAGGAGCGAGATGAGTCTGCCCTCTCTGGAGCATTATGCCTAGTGGGAGTTCTCTGAGCAGTAATGAAGAAGAGCACTAGGAAGATCTCTGCCAAGTCAGCCTTTCACCATGAAGTCCCTTGCCGCTGATCATAAAATCCTGACATAATCCCGCACAAGTGTTTCCAGTCTGTACTAATGGGATCTGGAAAATTAGCATCCTTTTCCACTAAGTTAAATTTGAATGTAATGTAATTTGTGATCACTGAGGAACAAAACATGACAAGAGCAATTAATTACGCTATGCATGTGAAGAAAAAGTTTGAGGGGAAGTTCTTACAATTATTTTGGGATGCATGGAAATATAAAAAATAAAAGAAAGATGTGCAGGCTGACAGCTGGTTCAAGTTAAATTAAGTCTGACTCAGAATATTAATTTTAAATACTATACCAGTGAGTATGGGTTAGACACTGCGCTGCCTCATTAGGTATGACGAGAATTTCACTTTTGAGATACACTTCGAGACCCAAGCCTCCCTGTGTGCAGCAGAACGCATCATGCAGGCTCCCAGACCTCAGGAAGTAATTTAATTCTGCAGACATCTGATCACAGTGGAGTCTTTCCTGTATCTTATGGGATGTGTTTTGGGGAAGGAAATTTGAGGGCAAAGTTGATTACACATGTGAGTACAACAGTACCTCAGTTGAAAGTTAGTGAATCTTTCTTAGACATACAACCTCAAAGAGAGCGCCTCTTGTTAAATATCACTGAGTACAGATGTCCCTGGGGGCGGTGATCTGGTCAGTAATTAGGTCTCCAGGCTCCTAAATAGCACAATGCCAAGCAGCCAGTGACATGGAAGGGCCAGCCTTACAACGAGACCAACAGGCCTGGTTGAATGGATGTTCTCAAGACCACTGCCAATTACCACATACAGGTTGTTTAACTTCATAGGAACCTACATTCTGAAATAACTCAGTTCCTTTAGTGATGACTGGTCCATTTCCGGCACTTGTTAATACCTTAATTTATACTCTTTTCCTACATGAGAACACCAAAAGACTCGTATCAGTCACAGGACTAAGACCAAGAAAGAACCCGAGACGTCAGTGTTTAATCACTTTAAAGAAATAATGCAAAGAGCTGGTGAGACAGCTCAGTGGACTAAGCACCTGCTTAGGCAAGCACAGGGGCTGGGGTTCGATCCCTGGCACCATGTGCCATGCCAGCATCACCCCCCAGGCATGCTGAGCCAGCCACCAAGACCAGGCATGACAGTGCACACCTGTAGTCCCAGCACTGGGGAGGCCAGGAACAGGAGGATCACTATGAGTTCAAGCTGTGTAGTGAGACCCTTCAGAAAGAGAGAAAGAAAGAAAGAAAGAAAGAAGAAAGATAGACAGAGAGAAAGAAAGAAAGAAAGAAAGAAAGAAAGAAAGAAAGAAAGAAAGAAAGAAAGAAAGAAAGGAAGAAAGAAAGAAAGACAGAAAGAAAGAAAGACAGAAAGAAAGAAAATTAAATTTAAGCCAATCACTTGAAGAGTCTACTGGAGGAAGAAAAGCCTGTTGTAATTCATCCAAAGTTACATTTTAAAATTGAAATGAAAATGCTCATCACCTGAAAGTAATTAAAGCAAACATATTGTGCTGAAAGTAGATGTTCTTACCTCATCTTTTCATCTTTGAAATATTCTACGTGCAGGCCACGAGCAACAAATAGTCTGGTCCATGCATCACATGCTGTCTTCTGTCTGAAGAGAAGTGAGGCCAGGGAGAGCCAAGCAGTCCGGCCACCACACATCACTGCTGCCTCGCCTCAGAGCCATCCCTTTCATCGTCACTGTGCATTTCACTCGCATGACTGCACGGCTCCTCTCTGGAGGCTGTCAGCACTGCCCCCTTCAGGGCTAAGGAACAAAGATCCAAGACCCCCAAGGGGGCCCTCCACATGCACGCTGGACGCAGGGTCCCTGCTGATGGCCTGGATAGAGCTCCCACGCCTCCTGAGCCCAGAGGCTTTATGATTATATTTTAAAATTTTAAATGAAGGGAAAGCAGTATATTTTCAAATGAACAGGAGGACACTACTGGGTAGTGGGCTATGACTGGGGAAGCGGGCAGCAGAGAGACGCAAGCCCTTCTGGGTGCAGTATCCAGCCCGACGTGACGGCAGTGACTGCTGGGTTGGGACGGGATGGAGAGAGTTTAGCTCTGTGCAGGCTCTGGCACCGTGCTGAGTCTCATCTGAGGGCCGTGATGGGGGCTTCGAGCATGCCTGTAAGGAGGGTCCAAGGAGACCATTGGAGGGAGCGGCAGTCCTCAGCCATGAGAGGGGTTGAGATTCTGGGGAAGTGGGGAGAGAGGACTGGAGCCGGTCAGCACAGGAGCCCGGAGCTCACGGAGCTAGCAGAGGCAATGCACACCCACACACTCCATGGCACAGCCCACCACACACGGGCCGCGTTCACCTGCACACCACACACTCACTGGGCTCTCACCTGGCGTGGGGACATTTGAAGAGTGGGCTGGAGAGTCACCTGGAGGGCTGCAAGCATGGCTCAATGGAGAGTGCTTAATCTGACACAAGAAATTTCCCTTTTTTTAAAAGAAAATTTATTACTTATTTATTTGGTACAGGGTCTTGCTACACAGCTCAGACTCATTGTGGTCCTTCTGTCTGAGCCTGCCCCCCGCTGGGATTATACGCATATACCACCATGCCCAGTTTTGGTGGCCGGCTCAGCATAGGGCCTGTGCAGCACATGGTACCAGGGATTGAACCCAGGTCCTTGCGCTTGCAGGCAGACTTTTAGACCACTGAGCTATCTCCCCTGACAGAAAAAATTTCAAGACAGAAAAAAATTCAGAATGTAACATGGCTATTGCAGGATGCATCTACATAGACTTATAATAAGAAGTAGGAACAGAAAGCCAAGCATAAAGATTTTTCAAAACCTGTACCTTAGCTAGAAAACAAGCACAGTACTAAGTTGGGCAGAGAGGGTGTGGATATTGGAGGATCAGCACAATGTGCAAGGACGGCTTTGAGTGGATCTTGGGATTCGGAAAGACCTCACCTCTTGCCATGTCAAGGCTGTGAAAGTGTGAGTGCTTCTGAAGGACTTTGCTTGGACAAGAGGCCATGGCACCTGCTTGCTCAGGGCCCCGAGAAAGGAGCTCTACATGACCAGTCAACAGACACTCCTGGGCTGTCGCAGCCACCAGCCCAGAGGGCTGGCTGTGCTACCATCAGCCATGGGTGACACCCGACACCACCATAGGGTGCTGGTTCTTCAGGTACATGGACTGGGGGTCACTCAGGCTTCCGCGCAGATTTCAGAGAAGAAATCAGGCACCAGGAAATGTGTGGCAGCATCAGGGTCCCTGGAAAAGCCCTGAAGGGTGCACGAGTCTATGGGAGTGACAGTGAGACTGCCCAGAGCCCCCGAGAAGTGCCCGCCTTGGCATTCCTGCAGGTGGGCTCTGCCTTTTGAGGAGGCGAAGAGGGCAAGGGCAGAGGTATTCAGATGAACCCAAGGGAAGGACAGGACTTGGAAGGTTCAAGAGGTGGGAGGGTGGTGTGGATGAGGGCAAAAGTTTGTTCTCAGCTATAAACAGCATTGGAGTGAGGCAGGGTCAAGTGGATGTCAGTGGAGAGCAGGAACCTGAGTCTCCCTGGTACAGTCCTGGAGGGCCAGACACTGTCTAGCCAATCACAGGTCTCCCATAGCCTTTTGCATGCCTTGGGCAAGGGCCTCCTACAAAATTGGAAGAAATATCCAGGAATGGAAGGGCTGCTAGACAGAAGAGGTTCACAGAACCCTGTCCTGAGTAGTAGTGTGTGTGTGTGTGTCTGTCTGTGTGTGTGCCTGTGTGCACAGAGATGAGAGGCAGGGGGATAGGACAGGAGGCAGTTTTGGGAGGTACACTCTGTTCTCTAGGTAAGAACAGGAGGCCTCAGACGGTGACCACGCTAGCTTCAGTCTCTTGTGGTGCCCAGGTCCTCTGTCCTTTCCTTCATTGGTCAGGGTCTTTCCTGGGATCAGGGGACCTGTTTCCCAAGTCAGCATTAGGATGACTGCTGTGGCGAGCCACACCCAAAGGCCCTGGCGCAGTGACTGCTGTGTAGGACCAGCATACCTGCTTTCTCCTGGGACTGACCCAAGCACAACACTGAGCTTTGGCTTCTACTGCTACTATAGCAACAGGGCTACTAGTGCCTGATGGGCTCATCTACATCCTTTAGGGCAGAAGATTCTACTAGAAACACTTCACCTTGATGCAGATTTACTACTCTAGACTAAGATGATCAAGGGTCATCTGCATAACAAAGATCTATTCCAGGTCTAACTTAATTTTAATGGAAATAGTGTGAGTTCCATTATGAGAGTATAAAGCCATATTCATAAATATCTGAGAGTTTTAAAAGTGTTTTTTTTTGTCGTATATTTGTTATTATTCTCACCTTTTAAAAACACTCTGCTTAAGGACTTAGGGAAGAAAACACATGGTGGGAGCACAAGGCAGTAGCTTGTTATGGTGTAAATGTGTGGTGTCCCCTGGGGTTGCCAGGGGGAGTGGCTGGAGAGGTGACTGGCTGGACTTATTAGGGGATGACCCCTTTGCTGGGTTAATACTTTCAGGGCATCATTGGGAGGTGGCGGAGACCAGGTCTGGTCTCCAGGACCTGTCTCCTCTGGGTCCTCTTGCTGGCTGCCTCCTAGCTGCTGAGGTGCACAGCCTGCTCTTTCTCATCCCCATCCACCCCAGTGCTGCTGCTCCTCCCCACGGTTGACATCACCAGCCTGCCACAGACTTAAGCCTCAAGGACTGTGAGCCAAAGCCAGCCTTCCTTCCTTCCTTGAGGCTGTTCATCTCAGATGTATGTCACAGTGACAGTAAGGTGCCCAGCGCAGAGTTCATTCAGATTTGGCATTTAGTTTTGGAGAACACAGAGTAGCAGACCTGCCAAGGCTTCTGACTTTGCAGCCTTCACCTTCATGGAAATTACTAACAAGCTACTGCTTCATAAGCAACAAAACCAGGATAAAAATCCCAACTCCCTAGGGTGATGCTCGTGAATAGAATTCATGCACAGAAGCAACAGAGCCAGTGCCAGCAGCCCGTGGGTCCTCAGCAAAGGACGATTTGTTTTTGCTTTTCTTCAAAGTCATACGCTGCAAAGGAGGTCAACCCTGGATCCACAGGTAGAGACCAATCACTGCAGAAAGTTGAGCGTGAGTGCAGGAGAAGCCATGGTGCAGACAGTCATGCAGAGCCTGCCCTGCGGAGCTGAGCCTCGGCAGAGGAGGGATGTGAAGCTGCTCCTGACACTCTGCATCCAAAGAGCAGCGCTTGACCTGTGGCCTTTCAGCCTGCCGTGGTCTGCTCTGCTGCGGGAATCCCAGCTCATGATGACACAGCCAGGACTTTGCACCCCAGGCAACAAGAGCCTCTGCCGGTTGCAGCCCCACTCCGTAGCTGGCTCACTATGCCCAAGAATGTGTTCTTATGAAGAAGACTCCACAGTGATACCCAATCCTGGGGACTGGCATACTCTGTCCCAGGAAAATGCTAGAATACAAAATTTTCACATTGAATGTATAAATTTCCACCAAGGGTTTCTTAAGAAACAAACTAGAATATGCAGCTGGCTATTTTTTCAACTGAAGCTTGAATGCCATGCATCATTTTAAATGAAAAGTTAAAAATATGTCAGTTTCTCCCTCAGAATTGTATTTATTTCCCACTAAGCCAAGCCAAGAAAATGGTCAGGCCATTATCCTCATTATCCTCAGTGCTTCATGCACGTAAAATCAAATGCAGGCCCCTGGGGAATCCACAATGATGATGTCGGTCAGAACCTCCTTGCCAAAGAGTCTCACTTAAGAAACACAAAAGACTTACTTCAGTCACCTAAGCTTACTTGAGAATTGTCAAAGTACAGTCATTTGTGTTCCTAAGCTTAGGGCTTGAGCTCTTAGGTAGCAGTGAGCTCCCCGGTGACCTGGGATGGAGCTTTTGGTGCTGGGGTTGGGTTGTTCCGCCGCTGCTCAGTCCCAGGCAGGGTCAGAAGGCAGCCAGGGCTAACTATGAGCTTCCTCCTGGCCACAAAGGGTACATTAGGCAGAAGCATCTAACTGGGGCCTTGCCACAGAAGTCCTGCCTGAGCCATGAGAGAAACCCAGACAACTGTGGCAGCCGGAGGGGCACAGGAGCAGGGAAGCTTGGCCTCAGCAGGTGGAGGGAGCCTTTTGCCAGTAGCCTGATCACTTGGGCCCATGAATCACACTCAACTGAGCTCTGCCTGTGCCCTGGACAGGAGGTAGAGAGCCTGGTGTGGTTCTGCCCACCATCACCTACAGCAAAAGAAAAAGGCTGTGATGGAAACAAGCTACAGAGTCACTGAGAACAAGCTTCATGGAGGGCCATCTGCCCTGAGAAAATGTCAGAAACATTCAGAGAAATAATGACACTGAAGGAGGCAATCTTATAAAATACAAGATGTCTCTGAGGGACACATTCATTACTGCCACAGAGAAAGAGTGACAATGAGACAGGATGACACAGGATGAGGTGGTCTGGCTGGAGCACAGTGAATAGCTGTGCTCAGAACACAGGTGGAGCGAGGATTCCCAGATGCATCTGAGATGGTGTCTCAGTTACTTCTAACTTGTAGGGAGGAAATGCCCAACACCCGAACTGAAGGAAGGAAAGGCTTACTTAGCTCACAGTTAGTGGGCAGAAGGCAGCAGTTGATGGCAGAGGAGAACAGAGGAGGGCAGAGGGGGAGCAGCAGCTGTGGCATCCATCATGCCTCTCTCCCCTTCCTTCCACACTGACTGCAAAGGCTGGAGTTGCACCGCCAAGATCGGAGCTCCTCCAAAGTGACGTTGCTGCGAAGTGGCGCGGTGTAGATCCGAACTCCTCCAAGGAAGTGGGGTGCAAGCCTTCCTCAACCCCTTTACATACCCTTTAAGTGCTGAGTCATGCTGAGTCACTCTGGCACAGGCCTCCCTGCTCTGGGTGGGGGGGGGGAGCCTCCATGCCCTAGGTTGTGGAGTCGCTAAGCGCTAAGCGGATCCAGCTAGGCTTTGGACCCCTCAAGCTGATGCAATGTATCAGCTTCCACAGATGGCAACAGAATTGCTCTAGGGAGTGAGCATTGGTCAGCGGTGGCTGGGTACCAGTGGGCTGTGTGAGGGTGGAGGGCTCCTAGAAATTCAAGCAAGATGTGTCGGCCAGTTTCTGTGATGCACTCTGAGCGATGAGGACTCAGACCTGTACCCTGGTACCTAAAGGTGAACCATTGGCATCCAGTGACCTGAGCCTCAGACCTTCAAGGCAGAATATCAAACAGTGTCCTTCTGGGAAACTCCCCGCATGAACCAAAAGCATGTCTCTGAGCGTGCAACCCTGCGGTGCTCAGGGAATCTATGTGAGACAGCACTGAAGAGTAAAGATCAATTGATCAGTAAAGCTGGTGATTACAAAATAAATATCCAAATTCTATCTCCTTGAGCATCAACAGTCACCAGCAAAGAGTGGGAAACCCTCCTAGTTGATTTACTAAGCAGAAGTGAAAAGAGAAATTGCCATAGGAAAAGTCCCTGACTGCCACAGCCTGCATAGGAAGCCTCATTGGGCTCACAGTTTTAGGGGATTCCATGGTTGCTAGCACAGGGCAAGGACACAGCTAAAGAATGCTGCTCACCCATGATATCCAGGACCTAGAGAGAGTAGAGGGGAGCCCAGGAGGAGGAGCCATCCTCCAAAGACACCTCCTCAGTGACCCACCTCTTCCAGGCAGGGGTGCCATCTCCCACCAACACATTCAGCTATGACTCAACAGCAGATGGTTCTACTGATGACAGCAGTGTCACTGTGATCTGGTCACCAAATGGCCCATCACCATCTCAGGGAATATATTCTGTTCAAACCATAACAAGGATGTCAGTTAGCTGGAAAGCAAAGGATGGCTGTTTCATGGTCTTTCCCCAGGTATCAAAAAAAGTAATTTTGACAATTCATTGCAAAGGGAAGTACTAATGAAGAAGCAGCATAATAAAAAAATGTGAGTATTTATCCTCTGGTCTAAATGTTTGTGCCCCTCCAAATCTACATGATGAAATCTTAGGTGATGGTGTTAGTGTGTGGAGTGACTACACCATTAGGCTGGAGCTTTGTAGTCTCATCATCATCAGAGACCCCAGGACCTCCCTCTCCTTTTCTACCACCCTGGGACATAGTGTGCCCATACTATCTTTGAGGCAGAAGGAGTCTTCACTAGGCGCTGAATTGAATGGTTCCTGGATCTTGAATTTCCAGCCTCCAGATCTGTGAGAATTGAAAGTCTACTGGCTTTCAACCCTCTAGGCTAAAGCAGCTGTTTCAACAGTTTATGTAGGCTGATGCATTTGTACGCATGTTTTCAAATCATACTCTTAGGACACTTACAGGCCCCAGAAGCTCTCTGTGGAGTCCTGGAGATCAAAGATATTTTCATGGTAACACTAAAACTCATGCCGTGGGTTGAATTGCGTCCACCAAAATTCATATTGGAAGCTCTGACTCCTAGAAACTCTGAATGTGATATATTTTTGATATTGCAGAGTTATAGATAAATGGCTAGAAGGGCATTTCAGATATAATTCCACCTTGGGAATGGGGGAACTTGGGGCCCAGAGTGGTACCAGGAAAAGCCATGTGCGGGCAGAGACAGTGATCCAGTGGTGCATCCACCAAAAGATCACCAGAAAACATCCAGTGTCTAGGAGAAGCCGGAAACAGAATCCTCTGATGGCATACAGCTGCTGATGCCTTGATCTTGAACTTCAGCCTCCAAATCTGTGATATGATTTGAGATAATAGTTTTCTGCTGACTGAACTATTTAACCCACCTAGTCCATGGTACCTTGCTAGGGAAGCCTCAGCAAACCCATATGGCACATGGTGGCTTCTCACTCTTATTATCTTTTGAGTTTAATTTTCCAGAAGTTATCTGACAGGTGAGGTAGCTTCTCTCTGTGATTGAGGGAAGATGTTCTTATGCTCTTAGGACTTTCTAGAACATTTTAGTATTGAGTATAATTAGGTGTGATTTTGCAGTGAACTCAATTCAGACTACTCTATCTGGATTGTGCACCATCTAGGCCCTGGAGGAAATCTCTTGAGTGAAGGCTTCATGACAAACCAGCACCAAGCCCAGGTATCCAAAGCACTGGAAAACTGTTCTGCGTCCAACTGCTTATCCTGGGACAAGCCCTTGGAAATGTGTTTGATGGTCAGAAAAACAGTGACAGTACTGCAGGCTGGTGAGGGTAGATCAGATGGTGCCTGACCTGCCCTGGAATGCTTAGAACTATTCTTTGCCTGGTACCTTCCACTTGACCCAAGTCCACTTCCATTTCAGAGTCCTTGGCAAAGCAGCACTGCTATTAAGCTCAGCAAATGCCATCCTTGGGAACGTGCCCACCCAGTGTTTCATTTGCCAGAATGGGAAACCTGAGGGCTGGTGAGATAGTTCAGTAGACTTAGCACCTGCTTAGGCAAGCACAGGGACAAGGTTTGATCCCTGTGGGGTACACAGTGTTGGCCCTGCCCCCAGGTGTGCTGAGTCAGGTACCAAGTCCAAGTGTGGTGTCCCATGCCTACAATCCCAGTACTAGGGAGGCTGAAAACAGGAGGATCACTACGAGTCTGAGCTGTGTAATGAGACCCTGTACCAAACACATAAAAGAGAGACAGGCATAGACAAAGTGCTTTTGTAGTGTCCAGATTGTGTTTGACTTGACGCATGGCACCATGCAGCTTGGGGTTGCCAGAAACTCTGGCTGTATTTGTTTTTGTGAGCATTGCAGCTACTTAGACAGTAAGTGACAGGTGAGTTTGCCATCTGTCCAAGGGATCAACAGGCATTTTCGAAAAAGGGAGGAAATGTGCCTGTCCTTAAAACAACTGGGAGTGCTTTGGTCTAAGAAAACGGAAATGACGGTGCAAAAGCTGTAGTCAAACTCTTCCTGTGTGCTGCTTGGCTGCACAGCCCATGGGGGGTTTCCAGGTCTGATCCAGCAGAAGAGATTCCCTGTCTAGTGCAGTGAAAAGTGCCAGCGCCTGGACATTCTACAAGACCTGTGAGGGGGTAGCTGCTGTGGCCAGGGGCGAGGGAAGGGCTCCAGAGCCACATCTACAGGGGCTGGCAATGCTGACAGAACCAGCCTATGGGGAGCCACCACCTCAGGCTGGGGAGGATCAGAGAGGAGACACCAGGATCCTTTTAAGCAGATCACTGATGAGCTCTTTCCCAGCTTCCCTTGGAATGAGGTTGGCTGTGCATGGTGCCTGCCCAACAAGCCAACATGCCAACACTGGCTTATGCAGAAGCAGTTGTAAGAGGTCGGCTCTCAATACCCCATGCTTTCCATTGCTGAAGTAAAATTAATGCCACTCTTGTCACTAGGATGGTTTGGTCAAAAATTATGTTTGTGTTTTATTAAGTAATTTATGTTAACATTAGCTACTATTCATGCCATGATGGATATATGATTGTATGTCTGACAAATAACATAAAAATTTAGTTTTATTTCCTAGTAAATATCAATAGAAATAACCTACCTTAGCAGTTCACTTTGCTTTTCTATTCTAGCATGATTCCTTTTTTTTTTTGTTTTCTACCCTTTGTCACTGGGAACTGAGCACAAAGCCTTCATGGTGAGTGATAATGAATCTAGAGGTCGGGTCTCACTAAACTGCTACTTTGACCAGGCTTGACCTGTGGTCCTCCTGCTGCCGACAGGTGGGAGCTGGGCTGCAGGTGAGCAGCACAGAGAAAACCTCAGGGCTACACAAATAAATAATATAAGTTTTGCCCTGAGTTGAGATTTTCAATATCAGGATAAATTTCAATTTGCATTTAAATTAAATGTATATTAGACCAAATAATAGATTTTGAACTAAAGTAATGAAGGAACGAGTTTCATCCGGCTTCCCGCACCATGAGAGGCTGCAGAGCAATGTGCCAGCCTCGCCGGGCAGGGATGATGGAGCGCTGAGCCCAGGCAGCGGACACGCACTAGTTCACCCGTGCCGAAAATCAGCTATGTTTTCCCCAAAATGAATTTCCATTTACTGTAATGTTTCTTATTTAGTGGCGGTGTTTTATTCAATTATTCATATTCTGTGTTCCATTTTAATTTTTAATAAAGCAAACTAAACAAAAAGCAACCACTAAAAGCCAAACACATAGTTGTGAGATCAGCAGATTCCTCCTGAACCCCAGGAGCCAATCAATCCCTAAGTGCTGGGAAAAGACAAACAAACAAAGCCAGTGTTTCGGGTTTCAGGTTTCGGTTTCTGTTTCCAATATTCCTTTTGATGTGAGGTCACCAAGTGATTACAAAATTGTGGATCTGGGCCTTAAAGGAATTTTAGAGTGTGTCTAAACAAATTCTAATTAGCTGGCACAGGAATGGCTGTAAGTTTCAAATGGACCTTTCTTTCTCCCCAGAGGGGGTGAGGGGGTGTTAATGAGCACAACTGACCTTACATTGTGGAAGACTCCAGTCTGGACGTGTCCAGAGGTCTCCAGTCCAGGCATATTTTGAGGACTGGGTCCATTTGGCCGCAAGCGGTGTCCTCTCGGGCTTTCTGTGTCCGCTCCTCCCATCCGTAATCACCTGGGGAGCCTCCTTTCCAGGAGCTGGGGAGCGGGTAGTTGGTTGCTGGCAATGCCTTTTCCAGGTCACCTCTGATTGTGCGCCTGTTGCTGCTCCTTGTCTGAACCTTACAAGGAGAGCAGAAGCTCGCCATTGTGTTTTTAAGTCTGGGAGTGGGCCAGCTGCATAGCTCAGCGGGCTAAAGTGACTGCTTAGGCAGCAGAACTGGGGTTCGATCTCCGACATCACCCTCGCCCCCAGGACACTCTGAGACCATGATTGAGACTGGGCGTAGTAGCATGTGCCTATAATCCCAGCACTCGGGAAGCTGAAAACAGGAGGATCACTACGAGTCCGATCTACTTAGGGAGGCCCTGTACTAAATACAACAAATAAATAAACAAATAAATAAATAAAAAATAAAACTCTGAAAGTGATGGTCCCTCTTCAGAGGTCCCCTAGTTATGCTAAAGGCATCATGTGCTCAGAAGACACACGGACAGCCCTTCCCTTGGGACTGTCCTCAGAGGCAGATGCCAACCCCAGGAAGGCTGGAAGGAGCTCCTGAGTGGACCCAGGAGTCATATGGGGCCAGTCACCACCTTGGAAGGCTGAGCTCTGAAGAAATTGGCTCAGTTTTCTTCTGGCCTTAGACCAGCCCTGTCCACGTGAGCACAGTGGCAGCACGCGCAGCTCAAAGGCCTGTGTGCACAAAGGCCCTGTGTGGCTGGCTCCCACTCAGTGGTTGGAGGGGGCTCAGTGCTGTGTCTCTGCTGCTCCTAGAGCTGGTGCTGCTAGGGTTACAGCTTTGGACAGGAGCAGAGGCATGAAGACCCCTCCCCACTGGCCCCAGGCCCTGCAGCCTTCCCACATGGGGTCAGCCTTTCCCTGAGTTCTTAGACCCCACATGGCTAGCATCATCTGGAGTCCTACTGACTCTCATTGTAATACAACTTCGTGAAACTCCACTACCAAGGCTATCTAATGCCTGAGAGAAGACCTAATTAAAATCAGATAGTTTAATATCAATGTTATTTTTTTTCCTTGATGAATTATCTAATTGCACCATCAACAGCAATACATTTCACCAGACTTGGAGCTATGTGCCTGGAGAAATGGTTTGATGTTATGTTGAATTTGCATGCCGTTCAGTACTGGTGCCCCCAGCCGATTCTCGGCTGTGTAGGGCAGGGGTCTGCAGCCAGTGCTCACAAAGAGCTCCCTGGGTCCTGAGTCTGGGTGTGGTGGAGACTGCCTAGGGACCCACAGATGCACCTTCTAAGAGCGCCTCAGCCTTGTGCTGTGCCCCAGTCCTGGGCTCAAGGACCAGGCATCAGAGGACAAATTTCCTCACATACTGGGAATTACTTGGAAAGATTTGGGCTGCATTTTATTTTTATCTTCATAATCAAATCAGTGGAAAAGAAGTCCATGGACCCTGTGAAGCTGAAGGTGATGTGGGCAGCGGTCCCTGCAGGGACTGCTCCATGTGTACTCCGTGCACTAGGTATCTGCATCCTCTGCACTCCGCTCCCAACAATTTCCTGATGTGGAATTAACAGTTCTGCTGGTCTCCTTGGCAAAGAGAGCCATTTTCCAGGCAAGGGTCTGATTTAGAAATCCAGGGAGAGTTGATTTGATCTGACCTCTGTGAAGCAGTTTATTGGCTAATTTCTATTCCTATCCTGAGGGTTCCCCCCATCTTGCTCTTTGATAGCTAAAGGGGGTGATCAGAAGGCATGGCAGACAGGCTTTTTATGATTTTTATGCATGTAGAGCAAATACCTGTGTGCACAGGGAGATGCCCCTGGTCTGGGTATTGATCTTGGCTGTCTTTTAAGCCTGAAGACTTTCACTGTTGTTTATACACAATAGAACTCAGAGACCTGCCCAGAATATTGACAGCCTAGCACTGCCTGGTCAGTGCCAAAAGCAGTCAGATAAATCACAGCTCCTTTAATGAACCCACGTCCCTAAATGAAAGCCAGATGTTCTGCAGGTGACCTGAGAGAATGCCACAATTCCCTGATTCCCATAAATAATAGGAAAATCTGTCAAGAGGAATAAGCACAAATAGATCATTCTAAAAGCCTATCCACATTCCTGACTTTTTAACTCTTTGGCAACCGAAAGCACTCCAATTTTTTGTATATGAAAACACAGGACCTGCCTGCCGCAGTGGAGGGTGCTCCCTGATGCACGTCTTCATGCAGCGGTCCATGCAGAGCCTGGCACTGGGCCATGTGTACATGCTGCCCGTGGGGAGGGACGGCACAGCGGGAATCCAAGTGAAGCAGCCCCAGAGCCGTGGTATCAGCTACGCGTGACTCAGTTTCCCTGTTCTTCCTTCTCCTGTGACCCTTCCCCTGTGGTGGCTGCACCCCGCTTGTGTCCTCAGCACTTAGCACAGCTTCCACCTGACACTTGAAGCCCTTGGCGCCCTAGGTCTACTTTGTCTGCTATTAATTGGGCCAAGTTCTTCTGCCCAGTGCTTGCTGGGTGGTTCTTGTTATTTCATCCAGCCTGACCACCTTCATCTTTTAAATGAATTGTTTAAATCATGAACTTTTTAAAATCAACATCTACCCAGTATATAGGACTTTAAAAGACAAAGAATAAACGTGATTGAACCTTTCTTCTCACAGCGCCAGTCCTTAAAGATCTGATTGCATTTTGTTTCCTTTTTATGAGCATTTTATTTATCTTTATTGAGCTGTAACCGATATGCAATAAACTATGCACATTGGAAGTGTACAATTGGATAAGTGTCCTTTGAGTTTATGGCGTCTTTTGTGTAGCATAATAAACATCCAACAAATTGCATATTCTTGAAGTATGGGGTTCCGAGAGTTTGTCATAAATGCACAGCTGTGCCTCTTCATAACTTGTTCCCCCCCACTGTGTCCCCTGCTTTCCTGGCTGCTGATCAGCTGAATTTTCTAGAATTGGATGTCAGCAGGACCGTCAATAAGGATTTGTCTTGAGACCATTCACATTTAACGCGACCATCAACAAGGTAGAAATTTCAGCCACTAGTTTAGTTGTAAGTGGAGGTGCCCACTGTAATCCCAGCACTCTGGAAGGCTGAGGCAGGAGGATCAACAATTGGAGCCCCACAAGAGAAAAGTGTTAACTAGAGAGACCTTTCTAAAAATTCAAATAAATAAGTAGTAAAGAAAGGATGTGGATGCAACTCAGTGAGAAAAACCTGGGTTCAATCCTCCAGGTACACACATATACAACTGCACACACACACACACACACACACACACACACACACACATTTGCTTCCAGATTTCTCTTTTCCCTATTTTGTTTACCGCATTCAGAATGGAGTCTTTTTCGGGTTAAGTTTTCCTGGGAGTTTGCTCATTGGCCTGTCTCAGTCACTCTTCTTTCATTGCTGGGACAAATACCCAACACTCAAAATGAAGGAAGGAAGGTTTATTTAGCTCAGAGTTAGTGGAGGTTTCAGTCCATACTTGACTGGCTCCAAGGCGGAGCGGCACATGGCCGAGCACCCTTTCATGGCAGTGGCAAAGAGCAGAGAGCTAATGGGAACAGCAGCAACACTGGCTGTGGAGAGGAAGTCTGTCTCCCATAAGTTGCAGCCAGGCCATCAGCCCTAGCCTGGTGTAGCACTCACGCCCAGAATTTCAGCAGTACTAAGGCCCATAATCCCAGATTTGATCATGAATTAATCTCAAGCTCTAGAAGTCCCAGCCCCATGACTGCATGAGGCTTTGAGGACACGAGACACACACCATAACATGGCTATAACTACTGTTTCACTGGTAGGTGGCTGCTGGCTGCAGAGGGATCAGCTGGTGTCCCTCTGTCCCTGGCCTCCAGGCACTGTGCTGAAGTGTCTCCCTCGCATGTGTGTTCTGAGCCCCATTCCATATTTTTATTAAGCAGGCAGGCCATTGAGGGAACTGTTTGAGGTGAGAGTCCTGGGTCCTGGACGTCCCCCACTCCACTCTCTGGTCACATCCAGTCCTCGTTGAGCTGCCCCTCTTTGTTGACCAGATTCCTGCCACATCCCTCAACCACAGCCCCCTGGTGATGTCTCTGATATTTTTCTTATTTGAAGAACTAAAGTTTATTTCACCTTCATGTTCTTCATAGCATTATTGAGGTAGGATTTGTATACCATACTCTTCACTATTGTAAATGCACATTTTATGATATGTATTGAATTTACATAGAAAAGAATTCCCAGTAGTGTCTATAGCATTGGAATTGTTTTAAACTTTCCCACCCTGTAGAAGCCTCTCCTGTCTCATCCCATAGTCTGTCTCCATCCTTCTCCTAAAACCAACAACCATGCCACTGCTTGCCTTGAAGACAGCTTACTCTAGATTCCATGTGAAGGAAATTGCACATTGTGCGCTTTCCTGTGTCTTCATCCTCAGGTGCTGTGAGGTTCTCTTGGGATGGCTTTAGGACTCTGATTCCACTGGCAGCTCTCTCCTGGCTGGTCACTAATTTCTCCAGGAGCTGTGTGGGTGCTACCACGGCTGGGTTATTTATTTTTCTCCTGGTGGTTTCCAGTCAGATGACCATGAATGGTCTCACTATAACCATCCTAGCTAGACTGTGAGCACACATGCTTCATTCACTTTGGGGAATGTCCATGGGATGAAATCATGGGGTGAGGTGGTAAACATGTCCTTTTAAGGAAACTGTCAAGTATCCGTCTATATGTCTGTCAAAGATATCTGTCAATATCTTTGAAGGAAACTGTCAGACTCCAGGGACTGGTTTCTTGTACCATTATGCCTCTGTCTCATTTATTTTTCTCATTGTGAAGACAAAATATCCAATAACAAAACTTCTGGAAGAGTTTTATTTGGGCTCACAATCCATATAGGTTTCAGGTCACCAGTGGCTGTCCCCAAGGAGCAGTGGTACAGTAGAAAGGTGTCACAGAAGAGAAACAGTAATGGCAGTTGGAAAGCAGGAAAGGCAGCAAGCCATAGACAGAGGACAGTGGCCCTCGCTCCGCCAGGCTCCTCTGCCTCAGGGCGGGCAGCACGCACATCCCAGGTGGGGCATCCTTAGTCCTACCCAGAACCACACCAAATAGTCACTGGCCTAATTTAGTAATGACACATCCTTGATCCCAGTGCCATGCAGCCTAGATCCAGCCACCTCTGAAAAGCCCTGTCTATGTCCACGTGAGACATTAGGGAGAGCTCTGGACACAAGCAATGGCACCTTCCCACTAGCACCAGGTGAAGGATCAGGTCCCTGTACACAACTTGGGGATGTCAAGCTTTCAGATTATAGAATACCTTGGTGCCTTCCAAGAAACAGCTAGAATCCGCAGCCTCACATTATTGCTATCATTCCATCCTGGATTTCAGTCCATCTTGTGCCTACAGGACCAAGACAATTTCGTTTGTTAATCATCACTAGAGCCAGTCATTTTTCTCACCTCTGCTGTTAGCCATTTGCATAGTTACATATTTCCTATTGGTCAATCTGCACTATTATATTATGAAACAGATTTTTTTTTTTTTCCATATGGCATCTCTCTCCATAGCCTGGATGTGCTCAGGGCCACCCTGTCCTCCAGAATGTCTCCGTTGCATGTGCCCTCCCACTTCTACTTGTAGGCACAGAAAGCAAATGCTGGAAAAAGTAAATGACTTTGGTGGTTCCCTAGGGTACAAGCAGCATGTGCTTCTTCTGAGTGAGGATAAGTGTACCTGTTATTTGCGTGAGTGCACCCTGGAGTGTGAGAGAGAGCTTGTGGAGAAGATGCTCACTAGGCACTTCTACATACATAAAAAGATTCTATAAAGTATATCCAATCAGTTGCTTTAACTATGGCACAGTTTATTAAATACTTAGCTGTAAGCTTTGTAGACTAAATGTTTTAACTCAGTCATAAAGGAAGGAACCTGGCAGTGTGTCATTTGTACATGCTGATCTGGTGTCACTTGTAACTCCTGCAGCTGGACCTGTGGGTGTAGCACACGAGAACGTTGGGGTGCCGACAAGCTGGATAGCCCCACACATTCCTCTGCACAGAGGCAAGAGCTGCCACCTGCTTTCCCTTCAGAAGCGCTGCTGTGCCTGACAGACGGGGGTGGCTTTTCCTTGGCTGGGCAAGCTTCTACCAGGGCCAGAGTGCTGACAGCAGCCTAGGGTCAACACATATCCCCCAGGCTTGGCCATGGTGTGGGGTCACAGGTGGTGGGGTGTGGAGACAGAGTGCCCCAGTCTGATCATGAGCACCCTACATACTTCTGAGAAGACTCCCCAATGTTTCTCAGACACCTAAGGATGTCATTTCATGCATGACAGCTCAATAAGGCATACTTAAGGTACTCAATTTCTCAAATATAAACCAGGCACCTGACTTGAGTGAAATTTCCAGTAGAGTTTATATCCCTCAGGGTTCCTGACGTTTGTAAATGTTCACATGTTAACCCAAACCATTCACTCACTCACCTCAGTAAAAGCATATTTTGGGATTTTTATGTGCTGGAATTGGACATCAAAGAATTGGTTTTATTACTGAGCTCTTATAGCCAAGTCTGAATTCCCAACAGACCTCGCTCAGCAGCAAGTGGTCTGGTGGGCAGTTATGCACCTCAATAAAACAGGTGAGCTGGGATCCATCAGATTCTAAATTGAAATATTCCCCCATCTGGGACCTCCAGAAGAATTCCTGCAGGTCTTAGCAGTGAAACTGAGCCTGTCTTGCTGCTGCTGCTGCTGCTGTGGTTAGGATTATGCTCTCATTTTCTTCTTCAGAAATGATTGTTCTCTACTTGGGCAATCTGCTCTGCGTAGGGAGCTCTTCTGAAGGGCTTAGGCTCACTCCCAGGAGCCACTCAACGAGACTGTGGCTCTGGGCCAGGTGGACCATGCTGAGCTGGAAGAATGTTACACAGGAAGGCAGTACAGCTCCTGATGCTCTGTGAATGAGCAACACTTGTTTCCTCCCCAGCCAGTTCCCAAGCTGGGCCTGACCCGGCTGATCTGTTCCTGCAAAGTGTCCCCAGGAGAAGAGCCACCCACAGTGGAGATGTGGTGCAGACGTGCAGTACCTGCTAAAGCCCCGGTGCGCCTCCTCTCATCCAGGTTGATCTCAGTCCACAGCTTCCTGTGCTTCCTGCTTCACCTCCCAAGCCAGGGACAACCGTCATTCTGTAGGATTAAGCTGAAATGCCTGCACATCAAAGCATTTGGTGCTCCTGAACACTGGACAGTATCCTCACATCTGGGCTTTCCACACGTGCAGATCCCAAGGACCAGGTGTCCCCCAGTACCTGCTCTTCAGCCTGACCCTGCTGGGTGTTGAGCGACACTGGATGTAATGAATGCCCAGGGTCCCCAGGGAAAACTTGCTCCCAAATAACCACTCACAGTTAATTACTAAGCAACAAATAGCCTCAGTGAAAGTGATTCAGAACTGTGAATCAGTGTGTGGAGTTGGGGCAGGCAGCAGAGGCAGCTGGAGCAGGACTCCTCCTCTCTGACAATGTGAGTGTTTTTGATGAAAGGATATTAAGCAGCAATTTTCTTTATCCACAGATGTTTGTAAAAGAGGAAATTGGCTTAAAGCAAAGCAAAATAAAACAAAACCCAGTTTCAGTTTCACATGAGGAAAAATTTGACTGGAAAATAAAAATAAGAACTAGCCCGAGGACACATCAGCGTGCGCTGCGGCCCAGAGCCCGCGCCCGGCCCCAGGAGAAGGGGAAAGTGGAGGCTCAGGGTGGGTGGGTGGCCCTGGGCCCAGGGAGCCAGAGACCTCAGCTGCAGCTGTGGCGAGGCAGTAAGCACCTTGGAGAGGTGTGGCCTGGCTAGGGAGGGTGTGGACCCCTCGAGGCTCTTTCGGGACCCCTCCACAGAACCGAGAGTCAGTCCCCTGCAGGCTGTGCTGTCACACACACTGCTGGTCCCTGAGCGGGGACCCAGGGCTTGTGGTGCGGTAGATTGCCTAGGCAGGCACTTCTGTTTGACGGCAATTGTTCCATTTATGGCAGACCCACCTGTCTGTCATTTGCCTTGTCCGGGTGGGGTGGGGCTCACCGGCAGCGCTGCAGCTCCGCGAAGAGGTTCAGTTCTTCCTGACCTGCCTGGGCTCTGGCCTGGAGTGGCCACCTGTGTCCTCAAGCCTTATCCAGGCACTGTGGGGAGAGGGCTGAGATCTAGAATTTTACCCCTGGGGGATGGTAGGATAGCAAGGCAAGGAAGGGACATACGTGTTGAGGGCTGTCCCAGTTATGCTGCAGAACTTGAGTGTAATCCCCACCTCTGCCATTTTTCTTGTCTAAACATTTTCCCATAGAGGTTGTTGAGAAAATCCTTCAAACAGAGAGGGGCTCTGCAGGTGTTCCCCAGGTCCAGGGGGCAGGGTAGGGCAGCCTGGCCTACTTCGGGTGAAGCCTGGGCTTGGTCTGCAGAGCTCATTTGGTCAATGAGAGGAGCCAGGCTGGACCCTTCCCTGCCCTGGTCCAGGCCCTCAGCACATAGGACCATATAGGAAGAAGACCAGAGATACCTCAAGCTGACTCCAATCACATTCAGTGCCAGAATGGCTACATTCTAAGAAGGAAGTGAAGTCTCCTTCTTCCAGGTTGATGCTGAGCTGAGGCATCAACAGAGAACCCAGAGCCCTCCTGGGCCTTTTCATTCATTTACTTCGGCTTGCTGTTTATCCCACTTGTGTAGTCCAGAGGGGTGGCCTGTCCCATATTCGAGGAGAGCAAATGCCTAAAACTTGTAACATTTCATGTTCCTGCAATGTGCCTGACCCTCAGGACACCCACAGGCACTGGTTGTCAGTGAAGAATCCTCAGGCTCATGGAGTGCTAAACCTGAACTTCTGGGAGGTTTGTAAACAGGTCCACTCAGCAGAGAGCCAGGAGGCTTCACTGTAGAGTCCCAGAGCTTCAGACAGAACCACTGGAACTTCACTGTGCAGCCCACTTGGATGCCTCTCGCCCTCCTGGTTGACCTCTCTGCCACTCAGTGGGCTCTGGTGCTTACAGAGCACCTTGTTGCCCTGGCTCTTCCCCTGTGAATCGAGCCCTAGCTCTGCCTTTCAGACAAACATTTTCCCCTCTTGCACCTGTCAGTCAAGAGCCTGGGACTCACGAAGGCTTACTGTCAGCTGCAGAGCTGAGTGAATGAACCCTGGTGACAGAGACACTAGCCCTGGAGAGGCCTCTCTCAAGGACAGTGAGATGCACCTTGTTTCAGGAGCTTTTCTGAATGATATCGACCCTAAAAGTTTTGAAAACTAGTCACTGCAACATTAAAATTCAAAAGGCAAACTTTATGCTATCAAAGCTACTTCTGAGGGCAGCCAGCTCTAGACAGTGGTGCCAGATATTGGCACAGGAAGTCAGTGGAAAGAAAAGGCATCGCTGTGTCCCAGGGGCAGCTGGCTTAACCTGAGCACAGGAGGAGGCCCATAGTTTCTGCTAGCCAGGGTGATACGGTAGCAAAGGTGGCCCTTGCTACAGAAAGGCACCTAGGACTCTGTTGAAGGTGAAATACTGTGTCTATAGAGGTCCAGAGAAATAATTTCTTACTGACATTTACTTTGTCTGTCAGTTTAAATAAAATACAATTAAGCAATAACAATTAAGTCTTTGCCTACTTCTTCACTGACATTGCTTGGCTCCATTTGTTTCCTAAAGCTTGGTCTCTGTCCTCTGAGAAAATCTACACCAAGAAATGCAGCAGTAAAAGGAGATCATACTAGTGATGCACTTTGAAATTAAGGAGCAGAAGCCGAGTTTCTGATGATTCTGCAGAGTGTCAGGGCCTCTCAGATAGGAAGGGGATGCAGGAGATGTCCCAGGATGCAGGTGCGGCCTCACACAGCACAGCCCCATGCCTGCGCTAAGCCACCAGATCTCCTGTAAAGCTGCATTTAAAGATTAATCCTGCGGAGTGACACCTGCCCCACGTGGCCTCCCATCCCACCTCAGAATATTCACAGCCCTCTTCTTGGTACGAGTGTAATGCTGAGTCCTGTGGGACACAGGGTCGATGAGGACCCTGCCTGAGTGCAGCTGCCAAGGTGGCTCATGTTGTTGAGACGTTGAACTTCATCATGCGGGACTCCTCGGAGTCAATGTAGGCAAGCTCTGTGCTGTGTCTATGATAGGTGGTTTCTCTGAGGGGTTCTGGTCTCTCAAAGGAGGAAGGGCTGTGCAGAACAGCGGCTTCCCTGAGGACAGCCTGCGTCTGCAGTCAGCCTTGGTGTCACAGTGGTACTTGAGGCGAGCTGCTCTGGAGCCACAGACAGTCTTCTTTATCCACATAAAAGGCTCCCACATGGCTCCAGAGATCCAGTCTGACCCCTTCTCCAGTGTAGAAGGAAGATAGTATCCTATTGGCTCAGACATAAACCTGATCAATTCTGAGTTGACCTTGACTTGAAAAAAGAATGGTCTCAGAAATGTCCCCCATCATCTGAAATGCTGCCCCTCAGCACCTGTGTCACTATGTTCTGACAGTGCCCACTTCCCTTGTGCTTTGGGACTGACCCCCTGACCCACTGGGCTGGCTCTGTGGAGACCAACAAGCTCTTTGCACCAGAGACTTCCCAAAAGCATCAGAAAAAGCATGGCAGGGGCACTTGCTTCCAGCCTATGAGGCAGTCTGAGCTCAGTGAGCTTCCACAGGCTGCAGAGTACCACACACCTGTTCAGGGCCTCAGCCAGGAAGTATTGCTTAGAGTGAGAATGGCTCGGGCTACACAGGGTGCACACACCTGACTCTGCCATGCTTACTTTGCCCCTGTGGTCCCATTTAGGGCTCACCCATCAATCTCTGAGATTTTCTCCTTTCCGCAGCTTCCCAGGCAGCAAGCCAAGCATCTGCACCTCTGTGGAGCAGAACCTGGACCAGAGAACACACTCCAGTGCCCTGGTGGCCAGCAGGTGGGCCTGGGGCAGAGGACCAGAGTCCTCTCTGTCAGTGGCACCATATGGAATACAGCGGCAAGACATGTCTTTCCCTTCTCCAGTCCTTACAAAATGCCAACCTGAAGCCTGCCCACCCTCAGCCTTGGCACTGCTCTCCAAGTTTGTCACTGTAGTGAGAGAGTGCATACCTCAGATAAGGCACAACATGCTCACTTGTCCAGGAATGGAGGGATGGACTATCATCAACTACCACACAGCAAGACAGGTCCACCTTTGGAGCTCAGCCCAACAGAGATCACCTGGATGTTTTAGTCATCAGATCTGGGCTTACCTGCCATCTTGGAAGCTACCCCTTCCCCCTTCAGTGACCTCAGAAAGTCCAAACAAAGCTCCTGGGAGCATAACATTAGCGATTCAGTCTGTCCCAAGGCCCAGGGCTGAACTTTCCTGAAAGACAGTCAGAGTCCACCACCTTAGAGGAGTGTGGGGCTGTTGCACTGGAATAGGAACCCCTCTATCTCTGCCCACACTGGTTTGCTTTCTGTTATGGACCTGAGGCCAGGAAGCAGAGCAAAGATGGGAAACAAGAGGAAAACATGGGACCAGCATCACGAAACGAAAGAGCAGGGGCAACCCTGCACACATCAGAAACTAGGTAAAGCGATGTGTCCCTTAGGCTTGCATAAACCCAAAAGAACAGGAGCCTGGCCTCTCTCCAAACTCTTTTGCATTATGGTTTTAGCATCTCTAGGAGACTTTGGATCCCGACACTTCATCTAAAAGTCTTGTGATGTCTATCCCTTTGGGCTGAGTCAGTACCCTGCTTGGCCACAATCTGCAGATCCCCAGCTGTAGATCTTCCCATAATCCTGGGACTCTAAGAAAGGCAGCATATGGCCCATGGCCTTGAGCTCCCCTCACTTGATCACTCTCTCCCATGGAGTGTACTTTTGCTCTTGAGCAGTCCTACTCTTGCTACTCTTTCTGAGTGTCCTGCTCACTTATTTCTTAAGGATACCAAGGATCCAGAACCGCTGTCCAGTGCCGCCGCACACCATCTGGGACTAGTTCCTCCAGATTCACATGTTAAACTCTTCACCCCCCAAGAAGTTTTATAAGATGAGAGGTGATTAGGTTGGAGGTGATTAGGCCCCATGACTGGATTAGTGCCCTTTGCAGAGACCTAGGAGGCTCCTGACTCTGCCACTGCTCAGCATAGAGTCGCCCTCCACTCTGCGGTGGCCCTCACAAGGCCCCGGTAAGCACCCTCTCATCATCACTGGTCACCACCAGCACCACACTTCACTCAGTTTCTCTTATTTGTCTCCTATGGCCTCCAGCATGAAATCCTTACATTCTGATTGTTACGTGCCTGCTCTCGTTCCACTGTTTGTTTCCAAAGCCTGGGACCCTATGTCCCCTCCTTGCTCCTTGTCAGGATGCACCCCCCACCGATCCTTTTTACCCCTGAGCTTCTCATTCCTCTTTCCCCTCTGTGTGATGGCAGTGCAGGTGCAGTAACATGGTCCACTCACATCTGGCAAAAAGAGCCCACAGCTCCTCCCAGCCTGAAGATGGCCCAGAGCAAGAGCCCTCAGTGCGCGTGGACCTGCCTCCTCTCCCAGTAGAAATGCCAGTGTCCACATGTCCTCTGGGTCTGCCCCAATGGACTCTACCCATCCCCGCTTCATGCCCTCTGCCCCCCTGTGCACATGTTCATTTCCTCAGGTAATGAGGAAATGAAACTTCCTGCAGTGCCCCTCCCTCCCAAAGCTCAGAGCACTGCAGGGAGGAGACCATGAGGGGGTCCCAGGTGGAGGAGGGGGCACTGCAACTCCCATAAATCACAGCAAGCATCTGTTTTGCTTAGAGGCAGTTGAACATCTGGGAAGCTGTCACAAGACTACTTGGACATTGCTTTCCCACACCTCATGAGGCACAGCTGCCCATAGGGCTGCTCAGGCAGGTGCTGGTCAGCATATGCCAGCCCCAGGAAGAGTGTCAGGTGCCTTTTATGTTGGAGAAATACTTTCCAGTCCTTTGATTATATTTATCTCCACACTTCATAGCTTACAGTACTGTTACGGCACAAATGCATGACTGTCTCTGACTGATGCCAGGCCATAGGGCTGTCCTAGCCCTGAGTCACTGAGCTCAGCTATGCTCCCAGGAAACTCACAGAGCTTCCTAAAGAACTCACTGTGTTTCTAATCCACGTGAGGTGGAATGACAGAAAAATACCTATGTACCCCAAGTGAGAGGCGTGGCAGGGCACTCTACAGTGGAAGGACAACAGCTGGGGCACACCACGTACCTGGGGAATGTAGCTCTCCATCCATACCAAAGTAGGGAGTGAGTAGGGAGCTGGCTGCTAAGAACGCTGCGTTGGTGGCTCTGGTCTCCTGCTGGTTATGGCCTAGTCTACTTGGTAAATGTTGTGTCCGGAACTCTGGTCTTGGAGAAGCCTGAGGTGTTTATTCCATCTAACAGGACTTATTTTTTCAGTATTACTTAAACAAAGCAAGTGAATGGGTCACCAGAGATGGCTCCTACAAGTGAGTGCTTACTCTGAAATGCTTCAAGAACAAGATTCATTCTTCAAATTTTCCATTTTACCTAAAACTGTAACATAAAAATGGATAGAAACACATCCATTTTCATCCAAGTACTTTGCTTAGCATTCTAATATTTAATAGTACAACTCAGAAAACAGTGATATTACTTTGATAGACTTCAATAGTTCACACTCTGGGGGGGTGGAGCACAGTGCATCTATGGGGCCACTAAGCCCACTTTTGTGCTTATTAAGTAGTACTGTGACATGAAAGTTCTGATCTGTGCTCGCAGGATGACAAAGACAGCTGTGAGTGATGATTATTTTGCTTATTTTGTAGTACTGGGGATTGAACCCCGGGCTTTTCCCCTGAGCTACTTTTTATTTTTATTTTTTTATTCTGATACAGCATCTTGCTAAGCTGCTAGGTTTCCAGGCCAGGTTTGTACTTGCAACCCTTTTGCCATTGTCCTAAAGTACGTCTTAAAACACTGGAAAATTCAAAATAAATTAGATTAGGAGCTTTTAAGAGGAATAATAGAAAATATTTTTTCCAAGATAAATTCAGGGGCTGGGGAGATGGCTCAGTGGAATATGTGCTTCCCTGGCAAGCGGAAGGGCCTGAGTTCAACCCCTGGTTCCACCAAAAAACAAAAAAAAAACAAAAAAAAAGATATCTCCAAGATAAATTCAATAACAAAATGTAGCAGCTTCTTTTTTCCTTATGACTAAAAGTCAGGTAAGAAGCACCTCAGAGTCATAAGAGACACTAAAATTACCTGCATGGAAATCTCACCATGTCCTACAGGGTGAGAGAACACCTTCCCAGGGCACCAGAGGGCACCGGCTCCCATGGAGCATGCAGGAGGAGCTGCCATTGCTAAAGCCTGCAAAGGAACCATCGTGTGGATGCACTGTGGTCACCACCAAGTGAACCCAACACATGTGAAGGACAATTTCATCTCACCTATGGCCAAGCCAAAGTCACTCGCTCTGATGCAAAGTAACATAAGATGAGCAGGTGGATGCATGGATGGGTTGATAGATGACAGATGGATAGATAGATAGAAAGACAGATGATAGGTAATAGATGGTAGATATAAATAGACAGATGACACATATGAGTGATAGATGGTAGGTAAACATAGATGATAAACAAACAAACAAATAAGTAAATAATACACAGGTTTTAGATGAAAGATAGTGATATATTAAAATGCTACATGACCCTTAGTTTGAAAACAACTTACCTAACAACACCAAAAGAAAGGACTTCACTGGCCTGCAAGTAGCACCATTGCCATGAGCAGGTCAGAGGGGCATCATGCCCAGAGCACCTCAGGGACAGTTCCCCAGTACACAAGCTCTGAGGCTGTTTGGTGACCCATAGCAATTTTCTTAAATTCTCCTGTTTCTTTCTTTCTTTTTTATTCTAGGTTTCAAGCTCCAGCCACCATGGCTGTGGTTTTAAAGTCTAGCGGGAAGAAACACACCCAATGGCACTTAGTCCCCACCAAGCCACCCTAAGAGCAGCCTCCTAAAACATTCTGGCAATAAATGAACTTGTGCCTCAGTTTCCTGCCTGGAGAACTGGAAAGAGAGTGTGCTTTCCAACCTTCTGGGGCATCTTGGGGTGGCCTGAAAGTCGTGAGGTTACTGAGACTTGCATCTCATGCTGCACTGAGATCTGCAGACAGAAGAGGTAGCGAGTGCTGTGTGTGGAAGAGCTGGAAGTGCTTATATGCCTGGAGCCGAGTGAGAGACAGGATGCGCACCCTGACTGCCAAATGGAAGGAGACTCACAGTTCCAGGCTAACTCAGCATTGATCATACATGGACCAAGTTATTTTCTTTAAGAAAAAAGGGATGGCACAGGAGTGGGCACATGTGGCTGCTGAGCAGGGGTTTGTCCAGCTGCGCTGTGTCCCAACTGCCAATCATTGCCCTTACCAGGAGCTGCTGACTGTATCTCCTGACACAGCCTGGCTCCTATGAGCCACTGAGAACTATAAAATGCTTACTCTTTCCTGCATGACACATTTGATATTTTAAAAATAGAACAGTTCACCTACTTGCTGCTTTTATCTCCATGCTGCACAGCATTACTGACAGTATATGCTTTCTATTAAATCCAGGAGAATGCACCACATCCCAGACTAATGTGGATCTTGTGTGCAACACTGCCCTGGAGAACATGGTCAAGGTCAGGTCCCTTCAGCAGTGTCTCACGCCAAGCTGAGGAGGGCCACAGAGCTCTGGGAAGTGGTCCATACCTGTGCAGAAGCACTGCGAAGAGGAGGACACTCGATGTCCACATGGGCACTCCATGTCCACACTTGGCCCCACACCAGAGGGCGGCTTTCTCACTGGGGAATGCCTGCTCTCATCTCTTCAGAGGAGGCTGCAGTGAGGGACAGAGTTGACATCTGGTGGCAATCAGCGGCCTCCTCAGCGATCAGATGCACAGACTGTCAAGATGCTTCTGAGGTCCTGCTTGGACACGTACGTGAGATGGTTTGGCCCTGGGCAGGAAAAGCTTAGCTTGGAATCATTTTAGATTTGTTCCAGCTGCAGAGAGAACAGCTGGAGAAAGCCAATGAAGATTCTCCCACCATGTCGCCTAATGACACCGCTGTGCTAGCCACCTTCCTGTCACTGAGACAAAGGGCCTGATACCTGCAGATTAAAGGCAGAAGGCTTCCTGGGGTTCACCACTTCGGTGGATTGAGTCCATGGCTGGCTGGCTATAAGGGAGAGGTGGCACTGCAGAGAGACATTTGTTTTTAGATAATAAATTCTTTGCCTTAGTTGTTCTAGCACTTCAAATTTACTGAAACTTGATTTATGGATTGAAAGATAATTTACCCTTGTGCACCTTCTTATGCACTTAAGACAAATTTTCTGTATTTAGATCTAATTTTCGAGCGACACCGAGTGAGTTGTTAGTCTGTGCTGTAGTTTCAATCTGTATGTGTTTTCTAATGTTTGAATTTTTAAAAATAGTACTGATTTCCTGGTATGCCCAAGCCTTTCTTTTGTCAATTCATCTGCTAAACATATCAGATATTTGATACTAATTTGTAAAAAATTATTTTGGATGCAAGGAAGTGTGACAATAAGAGTCTCAGACTGACAGAGATGACATGTAATATGAATGATGCACATGCTAATCTATGACATGAACTCCATATTGTCCCTACATTATGATTTTAATACATCTGAGAAAGTACAGCCTTTTTAATGTATTATATACTATGATTTGGATAAAATTGTGTTTGCTCAGGATCTCAGAGTTTGACGTCTATGTGTTGACACTGGGACCTTTAAGCTGTACAGTGCACAGCAGGTGTCCTTATCACTGGGACATGGTCCTCAGGAGGGTGCACATGGCTCTCCAGGTGCCCCACCCGCGAAGGCTGCTGTCCACAGCGCGAGCCTGCCGCCCACGCCTGGGCTCTGTCCTCCTGTCCCGTGTGATCTCACACTCCGCCAAATGGAGCCCTCCACTCAGGTGCTCACGCCTGAGATCAAACCTCAGGGGAAGGTGCGTGTCAGCTCCCGGCCTCCACGCTGGGAGCTAAGAAACGAGCTTGCTTAGCAGACAAGGTCCCTCTCACTTGTTCTAGCGAAGAATGCGGACTGATCCCTGAGCCCACAGGCTCTGAGGCCATGCTGGTGACACTGCACAGGACAGCTACCACCCAACTGCAGGCAGCAAGTCGATGACTGCTTGATACTCTGAGGATTCCCCATTCGTAGGGAAGTTGTTTTATGACACAAAAATTTGTATTATTTTGAAATTTTGAATTTTCACTTAAACTGATCTCTTTACATATTATAACAAAACATAGCCACAGCAGTAAAACCCTCTGCCCATGTTTCTAATGAGACCTGGATTATATAAAGCTAAATATAAATGGCTGCATAAATATGACTCTATAAATATATAAATGGCTAAATATAATGTTCAGATGTCTACTTACAGTGCTAACTTTACTTGTTTGGATGTGCATAGTAATTTAAAATCCTATGAACATAATATGCACATATTTAGAAATGCCATGAAGGAGCTGTGTACGAGAATCACACTCTGACACAGAGATTATTGAAATTGGTTTCACTGTAGTCATTGGAGTTGCTTTTTTCTCACCTAACACATTTTTTTCAATGCATCTCATACCTTGTTTTAAGTGGTTGGCTATGGAGTAATTTTAAGGCATATAAGATGCTGTCATGTGAGAGCTCACACCAAGCGACATACACTCTGCACTACATTTAAGTCAGTTTCTTTTTTGTTTTGTTTCCTCTTTTATTAGAAGTGTATATCTTTGAAATTCATTAACTTTTAATAGCTTTAAAAACTATTCTTTAAATAGCACGTGTTCGCCTATATCCAAAAGTTGAGGTCACAATTGCAGAAATAACTTCTAAATCTGTTTCTAAATTCTGGGCATCGTGAATGATTTCATCAGTGACTCTAAGCCCCTTATGTTGGAAGTGGCAGAGTTGCTTCAGGCCCATGTGTCTCCACCCACTAAGTTGTTGTCATGCAACCCAGAGCATCTTCTGGGTCGATTTCCACTGCCGCACTTCGGCCTGGGAAGCTCCTGGACCCCACCTTTCCTCACAGGTCCGAGGCTGGTGGCCAAGGGTAAGGGCCAGCAGCTTCTGCTGGAATGTGGCACCTCCCTGCTCTGCCCTCAGCCAGTCATGGCGTCTAAGCAGACCCCTTTCATAAGCGCATTAACCCTTTTCACCTTCAGAATGTCCTGATACTGGGGGAGGGGGACAGGGTTTTAGCAGTGGACCAAGAGATACACACAATCAGACCCCAGCAGATGTTGCAAAGGCGACTGCTATTTCCTGAATGGTCGCTCAATGTTCTTCCTGAGAACCGACTGCTGAAGTCTTCTAGGAACCAAGTTGTGAACTCTGTAGAATATGGAGGGAGGAGTTTGGGCACCATGCTCACACTCAGTGCCATCTGAAGGACCGAGCAGATAGACAGCTCCATGCCTCACAGGGCACAGTGTGAAATGATGTGGAAAGGTCTGAGTAAGCACCCTATGGCAGGTGAGGAGGAGGCAGACACAGCCCCTCCCTGCATTCACGCAGCGGCTGGATTCTCCCTGCATGTCTTTCCCCAGGCCAGACCACATGTACACTGGCCCTCGCCATCCACCTGCACTCTAGGTGTGTGGGGTCCCACAGACCTGGCTCACTCTTCAAGACCCCTTCTTCATGGTCTTCTTGCCAGTGACAGAGTGGGGCTTGCATGTCCCTTTTGTCTTGGCACACATGGCAGGTGTGGAGAGCTGGTCAGCCTGCAGAGGGTTGCTCTCAGGAGGGCCCCAGGGAGGCCATAGGCCTCTGCACAGGAGAAGGTGGTACCTTCTCTTAAGAGGAGTATTGGGACAGTCTCTTATCAGATCAAGACCGAGTAGAGAAGCCCATGAAAACTAGTGGAACAGACAAGATTAGGTGTCATGAAAATCCCAAAGCCAGAAGCACTGAGTATTTGTTTTTGATGTTATTTTTACACTGTTCTGCACAACAAACTTTAAAGAAACCATAAAGCACACCAGGCTTCAGGCTGTCCAATTTTCTCCCTTTGCTCATGTGGTTCATGCTGCCCGTCCATGTAGACCATCTGCTCTGGATGCCTGAATTAATGGACAGCTTGTCAAAACTAAATTCCAGAGATGCACCATGGACCATTTTGTTTCTGGACCCAAGCCTAGAAATCTAGGCTTCTAAAACCTCTTTGGGGCAATTCTGATGAGCAATCAGATTGGAACACAGAATACAGCCAGATGTCGCAGCAGATTATCATAGTTTATGGAAAAGTCTGGCTCTCACTTATTTCTTTATTTATTTCCCCAACTGCACTTCCATCTCTTTATTGGAAAAACTATCAAACAACACAGATCCCAATGCAATGTTTTTCTGATTGAGTTTCAAGGTGATAACCCCCAGAGCCCTTTTCAAAGTACCCCAAGGCCACAGGAAAGGTTCTGCCCATCACCTGCCATGGCTTCCAAGTCTGAAAACCTGGGACTCTCATCTCAACCCCAAAGCAGCTATGTGGACTCAGGATCTTGTTCCACAGCTCATATTTTCACTTCTTAACCATGAAGAGTGGAATGTGGTGTTTCAGGTTTAAAAGCAAAGGCTTTGAGAGGAAGGTGACTTCAGAAGGTTAAACTTTAAAGAAACCATAAAGTACTGGCTACATAAATAAATAAATACAAGTTGGTTTATATAAAAGGAGTGAAAAAGTAGTGCTTTGTGCTTCACTACCAAGTGAGCTCCTGCATGAGCTGGGTGGCCAGCCTCCAGGGTCACAGTGAACCTCAGGCTCTTTGGTGAAAGTTAGAAGCATTTCTCCCCATTGTGGGCTGATGGTTTCTGAACCTCTGGCCCCTTGACTAACACGCCCCATTTTTCATGGACTCTTCACTTATCTGGGGCCAATCTGGTACAGTGCCTTTGAAAACGAAGGGAGGCGTTTTATTGTGCAGGGTTTTATTGGTGGTAATGTTGCTGGTGTCTGGATTCCTTCCTCCTCCAGGTACAAACCTCCCCAGAGAACAGCTTGGGTTTATAGTTCATCAAAAACTAGCAATACCCGAGAGGTGGAAAAGCTGCAGGAACAGGAATGCCGCAGGTTTAAAAAAGAATAAAGCATAGCTATGACTGACATTTAAACTCAAAACACTTTGAAACCAAGGTTAATTTCTTTCCTTTCTATTTTAAGAAATACATTCATAATCTATCTTATCATTTATGTTTATATAGGCAATCTTTAACTTTTAGATATGAGAAGAAAACAAAATGAAACAAAAGCTCCAGAATTTTTTCAGGGTAGAATGATCCAATGCTAATTGCTTTATCATTTTCAAGATCATCAAAAACTCTACCTGGGCAGATTGGACACACACCAGTGTCTTTTTCTGTCTCACTGCCCAGCCATCACCTGGAAGCAGTTGCTGACAACTGCGGATGTGTAGTGACTCACGGTGGCAGGTATGGATTGAGACTGGGTGTGTGGACTGTGTGCCTCGCTCCGACTCTGGACGGTGAGGACCCTGTTGCCTTGCACCTAAAGGGGTGAAAGAGGATGACAAGTGATGAGGAATAGAGGAAGAGAGGAGGCCCAAGTGGACCTGAGCTCTTCTAACTCCCACATGCCCATCCTTAAGGAAGACTATGCAGGGGTGCTGAGCACAGACCACCACAAGCTAGGAATTGGGAGGTACCACTTGTGGCTTATATCTAACTGTCCCCTCAAAACCTCATGGTTTAAGATGGGTAGTCTTGAGGTTGGCTTGATTAAAGAAGTTGGGATTAAGAGTATAATAGAGAAACTAAGGGTATAATGCTAGGATTAAGGGTCCCCACCCTATATATAGTGAGGCACAAATCAATTAGATTCCAGCCTCGCTGGGGTATAAAGGGACAGAAGGAAGACAAATCTCTGCTGCTGCTGCATGCTGCTCCCTACCTGCTGCCTGCCCTGCCATGAACCATTTCTCTACTGCCATGCCCCTCTTCAATGCCACCCTGTCTTTGAACCAGTGGATCATGGGCTGAAACTTCTATAAGCTTGGAGCTGAGATAACACATTGCTTCTTCAGCTTGAGATTACTGAGTACTTTGTCTTGGCAGCAAGAAAGTAACTCTGACAATACCCATCCCCGTAGTACAGGTGGAACCAATAGTCACTCTCTTCATGTGCTTGAAATTATTAAAATTGTCAAGTTCCTAGAGACATAAATTAATAAAAAAAGATTCAAAAATAGGACTAAAAATAAGAAGTTTGAATATTTCTACGGCAAAAAAAAAAAAAAATTCTAGAGGAAAAAGTCCTGCTATCCACAAAGAAACTTCAGGCTTCAATTTGTGGATTCTACAAAAGTCAAAGAAGGAACAACCTTACTCTGTCACCAAGCTCTCCACAAAAGTGCTGGAGAAAGGGGCATTTCCCAACACACTATGTGAAGTCCACGTTACTGACACCAAAGCCAGACAACAATATCACAAAACAGAAAAAATGCAGAGGCATGTCTTTGATGAATACAGACACAAAAGTCCTTAACAACGTCAAGAACCCAAACTCTGCCACACACATAATATGGTACCCCTTGTGCCAGGCTCCCCCAGGTAGTGTGGTGGGGGCAATAGCCACCCAGACATCAAGCAGCATAATGCACTGCATTAATGGAGGACAGAAGCACATGATCATCTTAGCTCAGAGAAAACATCTGCCAAAATCCACATTCACTCAGGGCACCAGTCCTCCACAAACTGGAGCAGAAGCCAGCTTCCTCAGGATACTTCCTGTGTCTTGGTTACTTTTCTGTCCTCACTGAGGACAGAAAATGCCTCAAATTAAGGAAGGAACGATTTATTTAACTCATAGCTTGTGGAGGTTTTGGTCCATCATCAGCTGGCTCCAAGGCAGAGTGGCACATGGTATAGGGACAATAGTCCAAGGCAGCAGAAGACAGAAAAAGCAGCAAGGGCAGAGTGGAGAAGAAAGTAAGCCCCTTTTCCTCACTTGTATTTCATAACAGCTATCTGCCCACACCAGCTCTGTTCCCTTTTTCCACAAGTTCAGAGTATTTACAAAGATCCCAGGAGGACCTGAGTTCCCTGCTAACTCATTGAGTTGAGCTTCTAAGCTTCTCACTTCTCATGGTGACATAGTGTTTTAGCCAGTACAGTCCACCCCTCCTCAACTTGGCAACAGACATATTTCTTTAAACCAGTTTCCAGATACAAAGACATGCTCATTCTTATCATTTCATAAGCTAGACATTGTAACCCAGGTTTAACAATCCTTAAGAACAGTATTAAATTCATCAACACTGTATTACATTATAGCCATAACATTCCAGGCCCCAAAGATACCTGTAAGTCCCTTTAGGCAGAAGGTATTAGTCTATCTCTAGGAGTTGCCAAAATCCTAACAGTTTCAGCATTGCTGAAAAGTTCAAATCCCGAATTGCCTCTGATATTTAAAGCAAACTCTTAAGCTGGGAGCCCTTGTACAAATGAAAAGTTAAACACTTCCAACATTTAATGGCACAAAATAAGCATTTCCATTCCAAAAGGAACAAACAGGGGAACACAAATGACTGAGGCCAAGGAAAATCCAAAATCCAGCCTGGAAAACATTTAGTTTTGTAGTTCCATGTGCAGCATCTCTAGCAATGTGTGGCAAACTGTGAGCTCTGAAAGGCTTGAGTGACTCCAGCCTATGGCATTTCTGGTCGTTACAGCTCCCTTGGTTTCTCTCTTGAACCTGATTTTCTCCATTCTTGATGGTTTTCTTAGCTAATGCACATTTATGGCTTTTCCAAACCTCTGGGATCTCCACTGAACATTTGACTCCTTACAGCTCCATATAGTGCCCTTTCACGGCTACAATGCTCTGCCTCCAGGTCTTCTGAAATCTTGGTGAAAGCTGTCTTAGCCCTGTAACTCTTGTATTCTACATGTGCATAAAAACAACGTCACATGTTTGATGTCAAGGCCTGCTGCCAGCTGGGGTAGTAGCCAGGCTTTTCTCTCTCTTGGCCATAAGGGGCAAGTGGTGGGATCACTGGGTACCATGAATCCAATTCTGAGAAACAAACACCTGATCATGCCACTATTCTAAAGCATATTGTTCTGGGGTTCTCACGTCAAAGCAATCTCACTGTTCAAGTTTTAAGGCTGCAAATGATAGAGACTTGCTGCTCCTTGTAATGCTCTCAGGCCATGTTTTCTATTCTGTTTCTTCTCAGCAATGGAGATTTTCTCAGCTCTTTTTTTTTTTTTTTTTTCTGGCAGAGCAGAGGATTGAACTCAGGCCCTTGTGCTTGCCAGGGAAAGGCTTATTCCACTGAGCCATCTCCCTGGCCCCAGTCTTCTCAGCTCTGTCTTTCCAGCCTACAGCTTTATTGGAGCTTCCTTTATGGCCAAACTCATAACATTTTACATCAGCTTGCTGGGTTCTTTGCTCTTGATTTTCAACACAAATCTGGCTAAAAGCTCCCCAACAATAGCCATGCCACTGCCTCAGTATTACACTGTCTTAATCAACCAGTCTGCCACCTTTAATCTCAGTCTCAGGCAAAGGCTTTGGACATGAGTAAATACAGATAAACTTTCTATTAAGCCATAACACACATCATCTGGAATCCAGAACCCTATGCAGTCCTTCTTTCCAGCAAAAACCTCCTGAGCCTGGTTTTTACTGGGTTTTTGGTCTTCTGAGCTCTTACCAAAACCTCCCACACAAAACAGCCTTGATGTTCTAGCTCTACTTTTTCTGGAAGCATCTCCAAGTCTTTTCAAACTCTTCCCAGAAACCATTCCTAAAGGCTCTTGAATCACATAGCCAGCTATGGCCATAGCAGTGACTCCATTCTTCTGATACTAAATTCTGTCCTAACTGGTTACTCTTCTCTGTTGTTGCTGAGACAAAATACCTGACACCCAAAATGAAGGGGGGAAATGTTTATTCAGCTCACAGTTGTGGAGATTTCAATCCGTAATGAGCTGGCTCCAAGGCAGGGTGGCACAGGGCCCACAGTCCAAGGCAGCAGAAGACAGCAAAAGCAGCAAGAGCCAAACACATGGATGGGCAATCCTGACCTCATCCATTACGCTGTACATCAGCCACCCACCCACATTGGCTCCCTGCTCTCCTCTTACACAATAAGCCGAGTAGCCTGACCCCCAAGTCACTTAATTAAGCTTCTAGCCTTCTCTGTTCTCCAGCTGACACAGTTACCAACCATTCCACCCTATGTCCAAGCACATGTTGGCCACTCATTTCCACAGTTTCAGTGTTTCCATGTATCAGTGAAAAGCAAATGGATTTAAAAATCAATACATCAAAAAAAATTAATACATCTTAATTAGGCAGTGAAAAACTCTGGTAGCATTGTAATTAACAGTAAGTATAAATCACATTTAATGGAAAAAGTTGAATATTTTCCCATAGAATCAAAAGCAAGGAAAAGACATCTGTCCTGCTATTCCTACATAAGATCAACAGATGAAGGCAGAGAGAATTGTCCTTCATAACTGGCAAAGGACAGCCTGGAAAAGTGATGGCAAGCCTTTTAGAGACCAAGTGCCAAAGCAAAATCCATATCCCACTTATTTATCATAAAGTGCCAACACTGCAATTAAGCCAAATACTGTTAGTTTACAAAAACATGTACATTAACCTCTTTCATCTTCAAAGAAAAGTGCAACAACACAGGATCCATAGGGAGCCACCAGTGCCCCAGAATGATTTCATTCTCATTAGCTTCAGGAGAAATAAAATATTTTGAAATAAACCTAAGAATGTTTAGAATAAGTTTTCTCCAAAGCAAAACTCTTACACTGAAAACTTGAAACATTCCTGAAAGAAATGGAGGTAAGTCATATTAAATAGGAGATACACTGTATATTCCAGGATTACAAAATCCTTATTTTTAAGATGGAAATTCTTAGGAGTTTAATACATAGATTCAATTTTTGATTTGATTTTCAGCAGACTTTATAAAGAAAATGGTAAACTAATCTGAAAATTTAAATAAAAGTGCAAAGGTCATATATAACAATATTAAAAATGAGACAAAACAGAGTAATTTCACTTCTCATTCTTAAAACTGATTTTAAAAGTGATTTAAAGAAAGCATGCCTTTGAGGCAAGCTCAGGGCATGGACTTGCCTCTCCTATATATTTGGATTCATGTAAATAGCAAAGTCTTAAAACTTTCTCAATGAGAGAGTCTCTAAAGATGATAGGAAGAAATCCTTGCCTGGAATTTATTTGTTAATAAAAAATCAAAATGCCCCAAAGCGTGTAAATAAGGGATAATAAGAAAAAGTGAAAACTAGCCTTTCAGAATGATGGTGGGCATGAGGATCTACAGGAATTTGTCCACAGCACTATGGCCTGCCAATGAAGCCCTCATTCAATTTAGATATATTTCATGGTGCAGCAGAATGTGGATCCTTTCTGAGACCTAGCAACTCTCCTAGGAATATGCTCAAACATTTTCACAAGCACATCAGAACATAAGGAGAAGGCTGTCCATTGCAACACTGTCAAAACTGAAATCCACTGAAGTTTGCTAACAGTGGGGAGGGTCTTTGTTTTAGAGTTGTAGTTTAGTCACACAATGGAAAACTCTACAACAGAAACTGAACAGTTCCAAACTACATCATAAATCTCATGATATTTTTTTCATAATTTTATTGAAAAACAAATAGCAATGAGGCAGTTTCAAATCAAATTAGTAGGACAGTTTCAATAATCAATACATTCCATATTGTTTTCTTAGTAGTTATTTGTTATACAAGATGCAGACATGATATTCTATTTACAAACACTGTTAGAACAGATCCCTCTATTCATTGAATTAAGAGAATATAGCCATATAACTATCTTAACTATTTTGAACATACAGATACAAAATGGTCATTCAGCTGGGTCCCCTTTTTCTGTTTAGTTTTGTCATTTAAATATTATACGTGTGTGAATTCAGCAAAATAGTCCAGCAGTCTATAAGAATATTGGGCTTTTCTATGTCTGGCAATGTCAGAAGTTGTTGACTTGAGTCTTTTACAGCTCAGTGTAATAATATTTCTTTACTTTTTATACTTTTCTGCTGGATGGTTAAGACCAAGATAAAACAAGACCTATGTAACAAGAAATGTAGCTTTTGTATCTAATTAAAGACAGTCAAATCCCCTCAGGATTTATCTTGAAACCCTGTACAACAGTTTGTAGATCCTTTGTCCGTGTCATCCATGTGGATGAGTCACAGCTAATGTTTGGCCACTTTGCTCTCTGTGAGAGCCTGAGAAAATGTTTTCTCTCCATGTGACTCTCCTTAGAGAGTCACACTCTACATCATTGATCACTTTCCTCTTTGGCCCCATAATCTCCTGGATCAGAATATTTGGGACACAACTGAGTTGCATAATGTTACAGTACAGGTTCTCATATGTCTTGAGTCTTCACTGACCTTGAAAGGCTAGGGCCACAATGTTGCCTATCCTTGCAGCCCTTCCTTTTCTCTAATTTTTGGTCTGAAAACTTAGGTTGCTAACCCTCCAGAAGAGAAGCTTATTGTTATTAATGTATATCCTAGGCTGTTGAGCTTAACTATCTGTCTGAATATCAAACATCTTAGGCTTAACATGGAACAGGTATTTTTCATTGAGTATTGATATGTTAAACTTTAAGTCCCTACAAAATATAATGTAAAAATATTTAAAAAGTTAAAATGTATTTTAAAAATAGGAATAAACAATTATATATATTTACGGATAAGTTTAGAAATATAACCATATACAGCATTGCCACAGGATAGTCCCACAACACCCCTTTTCCAGTCTCCTAACTTCATTCACCACCTCCCTCCTTTTTAAAACAACATCAACCTGAGAGACAGCTCGGCAGCAACAGGTGTGTCATGACAAGCAGCACGTATTCAGAAGATCAGAATGACAGGTCACAATGTTGAGGTAGAAGAAAACCACAAAAACTACATGGACATTATTCTCTTTGTGAAGTAAGAAAAGAGAAACAAATAAAACTACCTACATATTTTCCAGGGATGTATACTTAGTAGATCATAAAGAAAATCCAGGAACAGTTGGCCACAGAGCAAACCTAACCGGTCTGTTTGGGCCAGAAGGAGGCAGTCAAGAGTTGGAACTCTGCGCTTCTTGAAACTAATGCCTGTCTGTCAGCCTGGGAGCGGTCACTGGCTGGATTGCCATGAGTCTGTTCATATGTATTGAATATACCCTTCCATTCCATGGAGCATGTTTCACAATAAAATATACAAGAAACAAACATGAGTCCACATGAAGAGCTGTGCATTAAGGTTCATAGCGGCATGATCCATAACAATGAATAACTGGAAGTGCCCCAGAGGTTGGTCTTGTGAGCAGATTAGCACCTACCACAGTCTGCTCTGTAGTCAAAGCTGATACTCTACACGGGTTAACATGGTTGGATTGTAAAGAACTGTGCTAAGTGAATGGAGCTCAGTGGTTATTGGGCCTTAGCCTCTTGAAGGGAGAATCTATAAAAGACAAATTTATTGAACATAAAAAGAGATCAAAGGTTGCTGTCACTGTGGGTAAGAAGCACTGACATTCTGGGACAGGAGAACTTTCTGGATGATGGGAAACATTCTAAAATGGGATTGTAATTGCACACGAACTCTACACTTAACGGCCATCATGGATTGCCATGTAAACATGGAGACTTGTGTTATATCCATTAGACCTTCAGAAAGGCGTTACACAGAGAGATGGACACCGATGAGCAGAGAGGCCTGTTCTGGGACAGAGGCGTCATGCCCCTCGCCTGTCTCTTGCCGGGTCAGCACACCTTGCTGAGAGTGTTCTGTTGGAGCAGGATGGCAGTGGAGCTGGCTGCAGGCTGCACAGAGTGCAGGGCCTGTGGGCTGGGGCCTTAGCTGCGTTCGTGTGGACTCACATTGGGCCCACGAGCGCACAGTCCAACTTTATCACAGGGGCTTTGCAATAGCCTTGTCTTCCCCTCTTGGGTACAGTGGAAACGAAATGGGACCGGACTGGGTTTGGACTCTCCTGATGCAAACACAGCAAGAGCTGAAGGATGGCCCCGAAGAGCACTCAGGGCACAGCAGGGAGCAGGCCACCTCCAACCTCCCCCAGGAAAACACCGCACAAGAATGTTAGTGTCAGAGAAACATCATCCCTGTGATCATGACAGGCCTATAAAGAGCATTTGATTAACTGAGATAAGCATCTAAACTTCAGGGCTGCTTTAAAAGGGGCCGAGATTTTATGTGTTTATTTCTTGAGTTTTAAGATACTTCGACATGGGTACACTGAACGTCGAGAGTCCTGTGTGTTAATTTTATTTAGGGTTTCACGAAGCCTTATATCATATCATATTGCCTCATCCTCACTAAATATGCCAGACTTTATAGTTTTAGAATTTCTCTTGAAATGCTGTTTACTCATCCTCATAAATCACAGCATTAAGTGGACTTCTAAAAGCTCGTGTTCTGCTGTGAAAGAGTGAGATCAGACAGGGCCCCTGGGCTCTGCTTGTGCTGGGCTGCTCAAGTGTGAAGTGTGAGGCAGAGATGGGGACCAGGCCACCCTTCCAGCCACCTCCACACGCAGATGGGAGCACAGCACCGTGGAGGAGCACGGGCCGCCCCATCCCTCCTCGCCTGGGCGGTGCTCAGGCTAAACTGACACCGAGCAGCCTCCGCACGCCTGCTGCTGCCCCGCCAGCCCTGCTCTGGAAGGGACAGCCACCAGGAATTTGTCACAGAGGTTTCTCCCACTGCCCCTAACACTAACGATATTATGTAAGCCAGAGTTAGAGCCCAGTGTCCCACTCCATGGGGTGTATTGGCCTTAGCAGCAGTGCTGGCGGCAGACTGGCTGGTGGATCCCGCAAGTCAGGAAGAGCCATGCCAGTTATGAGTTTGTTCTTCTCAGTGTGCAGCAGAAGTTTCTGGTGATTTAAGCAAGGTAAGCCTCTCTTCCAGGGTTTCACCCTGTGGCTCATGGGTTTTATTCAAAGAGAAAAGGAATTCTACTTCTTCAGCTCTTCGCAATGTGAAGGAAATGCTGACAAAGCACCTGGGCAGGAGAAAATTCCAGCGCCTCCCAGGGCCTCACCTGCTCTCTGGCGCGCCAGCCTTCTCTCAGTGCTCAGCAGGTTGCCCACCACCCACTATCCCCCTCCGGATCCCTACCCTGTGCTCCTTGTCAGGCTTCCTCCTCTCTGGAGCCCCGTGGGCCCAGGAAGAACCTCTGGCTGAAGTAAGCGCCGCGTTCTGCTGCTCCCCGGCTTCCTCCAGGGTGTGCTGTTCCTCTGGGACCCCTGCCAGCAGAGGCCTTGGCCTACATGACCAGTGGCTTGCTGGTCACCAAAGGGCTCCCCAAGGAAAGCTTCATGGACAGCTCTTTTGACCGCAGGGCCTCCCTTGAGAGCGATGACCTGGACTGGCACAGAACCCAGCACTGGCAGCAGCGATGGATGAAATGTGGGCAGGGTTTGGACAGTGAGGGATGGGCCACAACAGATACTAGGGGCAGCAGTGCTGGCCACACTGCTGGCAAGATGTGGTCACTGTTAGGTAGCAGGCTGAAGACAGACAGACAGACAGAGCTAGACAAACAAATAGGCAGGCAGACAGGCAAACAGACGGACAGACAGCAGAAGCGAAAGGACCCGTTTTGTTTAAAGGAAATGTCCTCACCTCACAGGATGAGACGGTGCGCTGCCGTCGCCCTCTGTCCTCTTGGGTGGAAGGAATGACCAGCAGTACAGGGTAGTGAAATGAACACTGAGTGGGCCTCAGTCGGCCCTGCGCCCAGCCACTGTGGTGGTGTTCAGAGCAGGTGTTCCCAGCCACACTTTACCCAGTCCCTTGGGCTGGGCTTCAGGTCGGTGCCTGTGCCTCCATGGCACACAAATGCTCCAGTCCACCCTGCATGCCAGTGTGGCCTTTGCTCAGTACATGCCTGCCCAATGTTCCCTGTGCACCCTAAGGAGGACCTGGGTGGATTGGGTGAGGCCTCCCCAGTGGCCTCACTGTGGTTCAGTCATCTTTTGAAAGGACTGTCCCCCAAATACCATCATTTCCTGAGCTGCTGGGGTTAGGCCTTTGTTGTGGGATTTGGGGAGGCAATATGCAGCCCACCCAACCAGGCACTGACAGGCTCAGGGACAGAAATAGCATCATTGTAGGGATGCATGGATAACTTCTCCAGAGACTGTGGTGGCTGAGGTGGGCAGAACCACTTCAGCAGAACCACTCTGCCCTAGGCAGGAGGAAACAATGTGGCCAGGAGCCACACTACACTGGTTCATTTATTCTTCACTTTGGGTGTTCCCTCTGTCTGGCTCCTTAGGACAGTGCAAAGCACATGTGAAGCACAGGCAGGCTGGTGCTCCTGGAATCCACCCTGGCTCCTCCTCCTGGTTTGCTGAGTTTCCCCATCCCATGACCCTATGCCTGGAGCTATAGGCTGCAGATGCAAGCCCAGCCTGTGTGCCCTCAGCTCTGCCTGACCTGGGAGTCAACCCTGCCACAGCACCCTGAGTGCCAGCTCCTGGCCCTGGGGACAGTCTGAAGGGCCTGTGCAGACTCGCAGAGCTTGGTGCAGACCACTGCTCAGCAAGGCACCATGGCCAACCCAAAGCTCTGTGGAGACCCAGGGACCTCAACATCGGGGAGACCCTGGGCAGCAGCTGGGCTGTAGGTCAGTCAGACAGGAGGAGGAGGAACACAAAGAACTTTCTCTGAGCTTCCTTTTATGATATATACCCACAAGCTATGCTTGTCTGTCTATCTAAGACCTTGGCAAGATGCCTGGATACATAGGACCTTGCTGAAGAAATCGAAGAATAAAAGTCCTGTTCTCTGTGTTCTCTTCCTAGGCACACTCTGTCATGTAAGTTGGAAAACAGAGAGGAGTGGAGTCCTGCAGAGCAAAGCTGGCAGGGATGCCCTGGCTCACGGAGCAACATCACAAGCAGCAGGACCGGCTTTGGTCATCAGTCCTCTTTATTGCTAGCGGCATGGTTTTTCCTGACCTAACTGAGCATGCGCAACTCTGCGTGTTGAAATGTTTATTCACATTCTTTACTATTCTAGAAAGTTCCTACAGAACTCCAGCTTTTGAATATTGGCTTTGTCTTACATATGCATTTAAGACCCTTCTCGGGCTCGGGGTGCAGCTCCATGGTAGAGCACTTGCCTAACTTTTGTGAGGCCCTCGGTTTAATCACCAGAACCAGAAACACAAGAAATACTTATGCCCTATTTGTATTTTAATTCTCTTTTGCTCAACTGAGGGCTATTTTCCTCTTCATAATATAAAAGTGCTTTTAACAAGCTGTGCTTATTCACTTTTATTTGACCTTGTCTTTTATTATTTATGATGGTAGCCTGGTTAGAAAGTCTCAAGCCATCAGAATTAATGATTACATAATTTTTTAATTATTGCCTTGGTTATGGGGTAGGAGCAGTACCCAAACTTTGAGCAGTCAGTGACATTTTCTCGAGTAATTGATTATGTTGAAATGTTCCTGACAAGGTACGACAATTTTCTTGTATCATTTTTACATTTTCATTCGACAAAAAGCATAAAGAAAGAGTAAAAGGAATATGGTACTGCAGGACATAAAAATATGATAAATACCCACATTCACCCCACCTAGTTTTAAAAAAGAGCCTGGAAATGTTCATTCTGCAAGCTGGAGGAGGGAGTCTGCACAGTTCACTGTAGGAGCCATCACAAACAGTCTCCTGACTGCCTGGCCCCATCTTTCTCCCCCATCAGATTTCCAATTTTGGTTGAATATCTAAGTTTAGCTTCCATTTTAGTTTATTATTCTTTTTAATATTTTAAAATGTAGCTTCATTGTTAATATATTGTATTTTTTTTCTTTTAAAGATAGGAAAAATAAAAGTAACATAAAGCTGAGTTGCAAAACAGGTTAGCAGGAGGCCTACAAAGATGAATGCATTGTCCATTCCCAGTAGCTATTCTGAGTACAGGGTTCAGGCATCATATCTTGTCCAAACAATACTGGCACAAATCTTTCTTTTCAAGAACTAAGACAAACTAGCGATAAAACTAACAGAACTGTTTCATGTGAAAGTATGCACTTTCTCTTTCTCCCCTCCTTCTTTGCTGGGCCCCTTTCCTCTGTTGCAGTGTCTTTGGCTTGAGCAATTTCTTCCAGACGCACTGTCTCTAGTGTATGCCTTGCACGTGCCTACACATTGGCAAGTTTCATGAGGGAGACAGTATGATGTTTACACAGGGGTTTGGTTTACTGTACATGGTGTCCAGTGGAATCGAACCATATGATTGTAATCATTCTACAGCCCCCTGCTTTTGACTCAGCTTCACTTTAAGGAGATTCGTCTGTGTGCTACGTGGTTCTGTGGGTGACAGCTGGGTGCTGCTGCAGGGCCTGGCACCTCGCTGCCCTGCTCTCCTCCCACTGTGTGTCTTAGTTGCTTCCAGACGAGTAGCCATGACTCGAGCTGGGCAGGACTATGACTGTCATGTGTACGTATGCGCACAGGTACCTCTCAGTTCCTTCCCAGGAGCACAGTTGAGGAGCCCAAGGTCACAAAGACCCACAACGGGCCCTCGACCCGGTGTACCTGATGCCTCAGGGACTTACTTTCCCACCCATGGGAACAAATGGTTTTGTCGCCCTGCATCCTTTCTGACTCTAGTAGCCCAGCTGTCGAAGTTTGGGAATCTGGTGGATACGAAACAGAACTTCGTTGTGGTTTTCATGTTCATTTCCATTATTTAATTTTTTAAATAATTTTATTGGTGAAGAGTCAGAGACCGGGCAGTTGCTGCTGCATTGCCGACCTCGAGCAGCAGTCAACTCCACATAGAACCTGGGAGCAGGAGATTCGGAATTGAATCTCTTCTCTCATCTGTCTCTCATGAGATTTTTTTGATCTTCAGCTACAGTTTTTGTCACTGTTAGCAACTTTATCATCAAATACAATGGCTAGCAATGTTACCAACAAGACAGATCCTCGCTCCATGAATTCCCGTGTGTTCATTGGGAATCTGAACACTCTTGTGGTGAAGAAATTTGATATGCAGGCCATGTTCTCGAAGTATGGCAAAATTGTGGGTTGCTCCATTCATAAGGGCTTTGCCTTTGTCCAGTATGTTAATGAGAGAAATCCCTGGGCTGTTGTAGCTGGAGAGGATGGCAGAATGATGGCTGGCCAGGTTTTAGATATTAATCTGTCTGCAGAGCCAAAAGTGAACAGAGGAAAAGCAGGTGTGAAACGATCTGCAGCAGAGATGTACGGCTCATCTTTTGACCTGGACTATGACTTTCAATGTGATTATTATGACAGGGTGTACAGTTACCCAGCACGTGTTCCTCCTCCTCCTCCTATTGCTCAGGCTGTAGTGCCCTCGAAACGCCAACGTGTATCAGGAAATACCTCCCGAAGAGGCAAAAGTGGCTTCAATTCTAAGAGTGGCCAGAGGGGATCTTCATCCTAGTCTGGAAAGTTGAAAGGTGATGATCTTCAGGCTATTAAGAAGGAGTTGACTCAGATAAAACAAAAAGTGGATTCTTTACTGGAGAGCCTAGAGAAAATTGAAAAGGAACAGAGCAAACAAGCAGTGGAGATAAAGAATAAGACCGAAGAAGAGCAGACCACCACCTCCCAGAAGAAAGATGAGACTAATGTGAAGATGGAATCTGAGGGTGCTGTGGATGACTCTGCTGAGGAGGGGGATCTACTGGATGATGATGAAATTGAAGATTGAGCGGAGGACCAGCTGGAGTTGATCAAGGATGATGAAAAAGAGGCTGAGGAAGCAGAGGATGACTCTTAAATACATAGTTTGGTTTAGAAGTCTTGTCCCATTATTTTTTTTTTATCTAGGCGCTTGTCTAAGATCAAAATTTCACCAGATCCTGTCCCCTAGTATCTTCAGCACATGCTCACTATTCTCCCTGTGTCCTACCATGTTCATAATTGCCCTGCACCTAGTACCATTTTCACTTCCTTTGATGCTCCTAGTAGTTTTGTTAAGTCTTCTCCTGTAATTTTTGCTTTTTAACTATGACTTAACAATAAAAAGGTTGTATGGTTTTTAAAAAAAATTTTATTGAGAAACAAATAGCAATGAGACAGTTTCAAAACCCATTAGTGGAGCTGGGGAGATAGCTCAGTGGAATAAGCACTTCCTTGGCAAGAGCAAAGGCCTGAGTTCAATCCCTGGTTCTGCCAAAAAAAAAAAAAAAAAAAACAGAAAAACAAACACAAAAAAACCTTATTAGTAGGAAAGTTTCAATAAGTAATATATTGCATATCATTGTCTTCATAGTAGTTATTCATAGTCCAAGATGCAGACATGATATCCTGTCCACAAACACTATTAATACAAATCTTCCTATTCACTTAATTAAGAGAAACTAGCTGTATATCTATGCTGTTTTGAATGCACAGATACAAAATGGTCCATTTATATCCCTTTTTTGTTTACTTTTGTCAAAGGGTATTTCATTGTCATTTAAATATTGTAGGTGTGTGAATTCAGCAAAATAATCCAATATAGTCCAGTAGTCCATAATAGTAGTGGGTTATCCATAGGACCAGCAAAGTGAGAAGTTGTTGACTCGAGCCTTTTATAGCTCAGCATATAAATATAGCTTTACTTTTTATACTTCTTTTTTATTTTTATTTTTACCATAATTTTATTGAGAAACAAATAGCAATGAGACAGTTTCAAATCAAATTAGTAGGACAGTTTTAATAATTCGTACATTGCATATTGTTATCTTAGTGGTTATTCACAATACAAGATGCAGACATGATATCCTGTTTACAAACACTATTAGAACAAATCTTTCTATTCATTGAATTGAGAGAAAGTAGCTGTATGTCTATCCTAACTATTTTGAATATATAGATACAAAATGATCATTCATTTGTATCCCCCTTTTTGTTTAATTTTGTCATTTAAATACTATAGGTATGTGAATTCAGCAAAATATCCCAAAATAGTCCAGTAGTCCATAATAGTAGCGGGTTATCCATAGGACTGGCAATGTCAGAAGTTGTTGACTTGAGCCTTTTACACCTCAGGATATTAATATGGGTTTTCTTTTTATACTTCATTTTTAGGCTTTTCTGCCAGATGGTTAAGACCAAGATGAAGCAAGACCTATATAACAAGAAATGTAGCTTTTGTATCTGACAAGGTCAGTCAAATCCCCTCAGGATTTACCCTGAAACACTGCACCACAATTTGTAGATCCTTTGTCAATGTCAGCCGTGTGGATGAGTCACAGCCATTGCTTGACCAATTGGCTCTCTGTGAAAGCCTGAGAGAATGCTTTCTCTCCATGTGACCTCCTTAGGCACACTCTTCATCATTGATCACTTTCCTCTGACCCCATAATCTTTCTGCTGGATTATTAAGAACAAGAGACTTATATAATAGGAAATGTAACTTTTGCATCTGACAAGGTCAGTCAAATCCCCTCAGGATTTATCCTGAAACCCTATACCATTTCCATGATTTTAAATTCCAAATGTTTGTGTATGTCTATTGACTCATCCATTTTCACCTGCTTTAAATTCATTTGAAAATTTTATGCACATCTTGTATTAGCTTGTCTCCTGCTCTTTGTAGGAATAATTTATGTATTATGCATTCCAATCTATGTCCATGACATGCACAGCAGATTCCTTATGCCGTCTTGAGTCTTCGCTATTTGCTTTCTTTATGGTGTCTTTTAGTAAACAGAAGTTATTAATTTCATTGTGTTTCAGCATATCAATCCCTCCCCAATTATTTTTATGTCTTATTTAATAAACTACTCATTTTCTTAAGCCCATAAATATAAATTCTGAATTATATTGTAATGGCATGTTTTGTCTCTTGTTTTCATTGTCTTAATTACTGTGTAAAGTGCATGGGGTGCATTGGATTTCCTTTTACCTATCCCTAAGGATAGCCAACTGTCTCATGAAGAGTTCATCCTTCCCTACTGATCTGAAGAGTTAATCCTGTCCTAAATTATACCACCATAGTCCTCTGGGTCTGTCTCTGAATGTTTCATTTTCTTGTAGAACTCACATTTTCTTTCTTTCTTTCTTTTTTTTTTTTTGTGGAACCAGAGATTGAACTCACGCCCTCGCACTTGCCAGGGAAGTGCTTATTCCACTGAGCCATCTCCCCAACCCCAGAACTTACATTTTCTTTCCTTTTACCAATGCTCTGTGGTGGTAGTTTTCTCCTTAACATGTTTCCACATCTTTCTTTTCTTTTAGTTTTTAAAAATGTTTTCTATGTTTTTACTTATTTGGTACAAGGTCTTGGTAGACAATTCAGACTGCTAGTGATACTCCTGTCTCAGCCTCCCCAGCACTGGGAATATAGGCATATATCAGCATGCCCAGTTCTAGGACCCATGTGGCATGCAGTACCAGGGATTGAACCCAGGTCCTTGCACTTCCCAGGTAGGTCTCAGAGAGCCAAAATGTCTCCCCCGCTCTCTGTATTGTGTCCTTGATTTCACCTCTAAGAAAGTGATAGTGTGACCTTCCCCGAACTCATGGTCTGCAGCACTGTGCCAGATGCTCTGGGCTGACTAGCCTTTCAAGAAGAGTGATGCTTCATGAACTACAGGACCGAAAATCATTTTGAGCTTTGTAGTATGCTAACCGCATAATCCTTCAAGGTTTCATTTTTTTAATCCTTGTTTATACACAAGATAAAAAATAAAAAACCCATTTTGCTGCTCAAAATCTTCAAGCAATAGTGGCTGGAAACAAAAATATAGCTATGCTTATCTCAAAATAAGCATTTTTGAAGTTTTCTTATACACTGTGAAATACGCAGTGACCTACAGTGTAGGCAAGATTGCTATTTAGATTTCTGACCTGTGTTTTATCAAATACAGAATATCTGCTATGTTCTTCTGATTTTGTATCATTTATCACCCTAATCTGGACACTTCTGAGAGTAGAAGAGGTTCTGTTGTATAAGTTTAGTTCTATCAGATTTTATGTGGTAAGAGTTCAGTTACATCTTAAACTAGGATAGCTTTCAATAAGATATAATAGATGATAATAATCTTATCTACATTTTATTTATTAACAATATCTTGATCTTCAGTAAAGGTCAAGGAAATTGAGTTATCGAACATTGATAAATTGATGAATTTGGCCACATTCATTTTGTTCTTTGGCACACTTCTATAGTTGGTTGTGCAAATCCATTTTTCCTAGCTATGTATTCCTATGGCAAATTATTATGTGGATGTAACATTTCATTTTTATAGAACACCTTTCTTATACTAATGTGGGACACTGTGACATCTATATCCATTTTCATTTCTCAAGGTACATTTGTTGCTTTTCCAAATTGGTGTTTTTTTCCTCAGTATCCCAATTGACTTCAAATCAAATTATTTTTATTTGAATGCTTCTTTTAATTTAATAGTTCAATTATTTAGAAATAGTATATTTATTGTTCTCCAAAAGAACCTCAAAACTACTGATTAAATTATTTCTATAGAACTATTTGTTGCTTTTAGTAATTTTTATATTTCATTGTCATTTCAATGTTTTCAAATTTAAAATAATGAAGTTTTTGTTCTCATTAAGTCAGAGGGTAGTAGTTTTGTAAACATCCTTGTAGTGTAAATGCACCATTTTCTACATTTTCTTAGTTCATTTTGCATTGATTTTAAGCAAATTTATTAATTTTTTCAGAGAATCACATTTTCCCATTTTGTCCTCTTCACTGTCAAATCACTTTCTCATTCTCTGGGTTTGTTGTTATGTTCATCTTCTCTTTTAGCTCTTCTGAGTTATTCAAGATGCTCATTAATATGTAGCCTTTTGTGTTTTTCAGGTAAGCCGTTAAGCCTCTCCATTTCCTTTGAAGTGCAGGCAGGCCCTTTAATCTGCTGAGCTATTTGGCCTGCCTTTAGTACTTCTTTAATCTACAATTTATTTAAAATCATGCTTCTTAATTTTCTATCCTTTGAGACTGAAGGATAAGATTTCAGACAGCTCCATTTTGGTGAGACTATTTTTTCCTATGCTATTAGTTCCTCTACTCTTTAAAAACTTGATTTATGGCTGGGCGTGGTGGCCGGCACCTGTAATTCCAGGAGGCTGAGGCAGGAGGCTGAAGGGCAGGAGGATCCTTGCAGGTTTGAGACCAGCCTGGCTACAGTGTGAGCTCAAGGCCAGCCTGAGCTGCACAGTGAGAGCCCTTGTCTCAGAAGACGAAAAGCAAGAAACGACTTGATTCGTGAGCAGCGTGCCAGCTGCTCTGAGTCGTGTGAGCTTGGTGCAGCAGCTCCGGCCTCTGGGTCTCACAGTGGCCGTGTGCTCACTCGCGCGGCTGCCCTTCTGTGTGTGTCCGTGAGCCCCCGTGCTGCTTAGGTGTCTCCGGTGCGCACCTCTCACTCGCCTTTCACTTCACAAACTTTAAGGGTGTTTTACTCTGCACTCCGGTTTTGAAATATGAACTTTTTGAAGACTCACCCATTTCCCTTTCTGTGGTGACTCTTACTGTGTTTTCTTTAAATTCTGTGCTGACCCACACTTAATTAGTTCACATAGTCTAATATCTATGCCTTGTTACTATATATTTTCATGTTTTATTATACTGAAGAGAAGAAAATCAGGAATTACAACGAAAGTCAGCTGAAGGGAGACTTTAATTGTAGAAAAGAAAAATAGCTGTGAGATACTAAGTATAGATATGTATTCAAATAAGTTTTTAGTTCATTTTGGGAGAGTACTAGGAATCGAACTTGGGACCTTGTGCTTGCCAGGCAGGTGCTTGTGCCACTGAGCTATATCCCTACCATCAAAGCTTTTAACCCAGATATTTAAAGAATATATTTAGAATCAATGTTATCTATATTGTAAAAATATAGATAAACTTCAAAACTCATATTAAAATTGAAGCTTGCAAAGCAAACAAGAAGCTTCAATTTTAAAGAACTATCTAGAAGGTGGTAAAGTTCCCATTTTGCTGCCGTTGCCTTTACCTATTCACTAATTATTCCATTGAGGATGGAGGAAGAGGAATTTAGAATACTCACACCAACTGCTACTTTATGATCAAACAAAGTGCACAAAAGTAAGTATGAAAACACATAAACTATAAAGTAAGCCAAAACAATATATGATTTGATATTTTAAATGGCTCATGTTTATCAAAAAATAAATTCTGCAGTCACAAAACTTGTCCTGGAGCCAGGCTTGTGAGATGCCAGGAAGGCGCCCAGGGCATTTGGATCACTACCACCTTCTAAAGCCCATCCTTTATGAGAAAGAAGTCACTGCCACTAGCAGACACTGTTTCTGTCCCCCAGGTGCAGGGCCTGAACCCCAGACCCCTCAGAGACCCCAACCAGCGCTCCCCACCCAGGCCTGCAGTGTCACCTCAGCCTCAGGACCTCGGGAGTCACAGAAACTGGAAAGCGGGGAACCAGAAGAGCAGTGGTAAGGTGGTTGGGGACCCTGCCCTCGGCAGTGAGTATAGAAGCAGGTGGAAACAGAGCTAAGAGGAGAAAGGAGGGCTGAGTGTGGCACACCAGGGCATGCATGAGAGTGCATGCTCCCGATTGCATCTCCTCCAGACGACATTCTTCTGACGCATTAAGAGTAAAAAAATGTAAGACAGACCAGACTTTCATGCTTTTAAGAAGGCACCTATAAGATGCAGAAGAAATCTGAATTGAAAGTATCATTATTAGTTCTCTAGAAATTTGACAAAGTTACATTGAATTATTCATTTTTGAAATCTAATAGGAATATCTTATAGGTAAGCTGTTATAGACATACATAAGTTTCAAATGGCTTCATCATAAACTGCATCTGTATCTAGATATGTGGTATTGTTCTTTTCAGAGATTAAATAAGTGCATATTATATCCATGAAATAAAGGATACTTTTTTTTTTAACTCTCTACCAGTTCATTGCAGACAGATTAAAGAAACTTTGTTGTTATTTTTCATAAAAAGTTGATTGTTTCAGTCTAGTTATCTGAGAAGAATATAATTACAAAGCAAAAAGATCAGAAATTTTTCAGTGAGAGCTCCCATCAAAATGTTGTCATCATGCCAGGTATGGTGGTGCACATCTGTAATCCCAGCTCAGAGAGGCAGAGACAGGAGGACTGTTGAGAGTTTGAGGCCATCCTGAACTCCAGGCCATCAAAGTAAGCTCCAGGCCAGCCTGAACTGCATAGTGAGACCCTGTCTCAAAAGGACAAGCATTTCTTTTGAAAACAATAATTATATAAAGATATAATGCTTGTCAACAAGGTTAATAAACCTTAAAATACTTGGACAATAAAATCCTAAGCAAGTCACTACATCAGAGAACATGTTCATAGAGACCTGGGAAATAATGCTAATTTCATGGATGTGCAGCTAATTATCTTTAATTTAGCTAAAGGTTCAACTATGTCAGTAACAATGTCTAAAATAATTTATTTCAAGAATTATCCCATAGATGCAAAATTTCTCAATAAGTTACTGGCAACAGAATATAGCAAGTCATCAAGATTATACACCATGACACAGTAAGATCCATCCCAGAGATTCAGGGATGGTTCAACACACATAAGTCAATGAATATAATAAGCCATATTAACAGAGTCATGTGACCATTGCAATAGATGTAGAAAATAGTTTGGCAAACTCCAGCACCCATTCATGATTAAAGACCCTACAGAAAATTGGAATAGGTGGTCTTTATTTCAATCTGATAAAAACCATGTATGACAAATTAACAGCCAATATCATACTGAATGGTCAAAACCTGAAAGCTTTTACTCTAAAATCAGGAGCAAGATAAGGATGTCCACTATCACCACTCCTGCTCAGTATGGTTCTGGAAACACTAGGCAGAGCAATTAGGCAAGAGAAAGAAATAAAAATAGCAAAAAAAAGTCACATTATCATTAAGTGCACATGACGTGATAAGCTACAAAGAAGATCCCACAGGTCCCACCCACAGACTTCTACACTCAGTACGCAAATTTAGTCGCATAGCCAGACACAAAATCAACATCCAAATATCAGTGCCATTCTTGTACACAAATAACAAGCTCACTGCCTGATTTGCGTGTCTCTCATTCCTGAGACAGAATACCTCACAGCTGAGGTTAAAGGGGAAAAAGGTGATTTAGCACATTGGTACAGAATTCAGTCCATTGTTAATCAGCTGACTCCAAGGCAGGCTGACACATGGTAGAGGGGTGACAGTTCACAGTAGTGGAAAACACTCACAGAAACAAGAGACACACAGAGAGGAGCAGCTTCTTCCTGTCCCTCATGTTGTACGCAGACTGCCCACCCTGCAGCGGGTGTAGCACTCACACCCTTAAGCCCAGCAGTCTACTACGAATCAGTCACACTCTAGATTCAGCCACCTCAGAAAAAGAAGAGCCCTTGGACAGCAAGAGGATTTAGGGAAACCTTTAGACACAAATCATAGCACTCACTAAGAGAGAAATTAGGGCAATAACACCTTTCACAAAGCATCAAAAAATGAATACTTAAGAATGAATCTAATAAAGTAGAAGACCTTACTGTGAAAACTACAGTACTGGAAAAAAGGTGATTAAACAGGTTATCAGAAAGTGAGTCCGAGGGCTGGCCAAACTGCTCAGAGGATTAAGGCACCTGCTTAGGCAGACACAGGGGCTGGCAGGTCCATCCCGGGGCTTGCCGCGCTGGCCCTGCCCCTGACTGAACCTGGGTCTGGTGGTGTGCAGGCTGTAAACAGGAGGATCACTATGAGTCTGACCTACTCAGTGAGACCTTGTAGACCCTGTCTGAAAATACAAAAGAAAAAGAAAAGATAAAGAAAGTGAGTCTGGCAAGCACAAGGGTTGAGTTTGATTCTCAGTACCAAGGACAATCCTTGCTCTTGGGTAAGAAAATCAATGTAAATACATTCCCCAAATTTTAGATTTGATGCTATGCTCTCTAATATATAGATCGAATGCAATCCAAATTGAAACATCAACCACATACCTTGCAGAACTAGAGAAAATAAACTTAAAATTCATTTGTAACCAAAAGAAACCTGGAATGTTAAAAACAAACCTGGATGACAAAGGGGCATCGCAGTTCTTGACTTGAAATTATGCTACAGAACCACTGTGATGAAGATGGCATGGTACAGGATTGAAAAAAAAGAAGCCCATGAATGGGCAGAACAGATTAGGAGACACAGAAGTGATTGCAAACATACTCAGCCACCTTGACTTGGACAAAAGGGCCAAACACCTTCATTGAACAAAAAGGTACCCTCTAGAAAATGGTGCTGGAAACCCGGCTTTCCGCATACTGAAAATTAAAACTAGATCCGTATCTTTCACCAGGCACTAACCTAAAATCCAATTACTACAAAAGAAATACTAAATTTACTAGAAAGTAGAACGGGTAGAACTCTTAAAGACACTGGTGTAGGCAAAGACTTCATGAATAAAACCCCGATAGCATAGGAATCAACAACTGGGGTTGCATCTTAATAAAAAGGTTTTGAACAGCAAGAAAAGCAGCTAACAGAGTGAAGGGACAGCCGATGGTGTGGGAAAAAAAATTTCCAGCTGTTCCTTAGACAAAGGACTACTACCTAAAATATGCAAAGAACTAAAACAATCACATCCCCAAATTTGAAGACCCAGTCCAAAAATGGGCTTTTGAGATGAATAGACACTTCTCAGATAAAGAAGTACAAACAAAGATATATATATATATATATATATATATATATATATATATATATATGTGTGTGTGTGTGTGTGTGTGTGTGTGTGTGTGTATAATATGTATCAACATCCCTAGTTATTCAAGAGATGCAAATTAAAACAACACTGAGATTCTATCTCACCCCAAAAAGAGTGACTATTATCAAGAAATCAACCAATAACAGATGCTGGAGAGGTGTGGGGAAAAGAAACCCTTCTCCACTGTTGGTGGCAGTGCAGACTGGTGCGGAAATCAGTGTGGAGATTCCTGAACACTGAAACAAGAGGTTTCATTTGACATAACTATTCCTCTTTTTGCTCTCTTTCTCAAAGAATGAAAAACATGATACCCCCATGCTGATAGCAGCACAGTTTGTCATTGACAAACTTGGAAACAACCCCATTGTCCATCAAATGGGTAAAGATGTGGGATTTTCCTTTTTATAGTGCAGTACTATTCTGCCATAAGGGATGATAAGCTTGAGCCATTTTGGGGTGAATGGATACCCTTGAGACCGTACACTCAGTGAGTGACATAAATTGGACACACACATGTAAGTATTGAGTTGTCTCTCTGGTGGGAGGAGCCAAAAATGTAAGTAAGGAGCAGAACCATAATAGACGTCGGGGAGCGGCAAGAAAATGCTTGGATGGGAGGCAGACGAGGGGCGAGCTGGGAAAGAATGAACCAGAGAAAAAGAATGGAAGGAAAATGCAGACAAAAGTCCTGTAAATAAGAAGCAGGAGTGCTTGAAGGAAAGGGAAAAGAACAAAAAGAAGCAAGATGCACCATGCGTACGTCTACGCTCCGTGTGACAGGTGCTTCCTCTCTATATGTTCAAAATGCCAGTAAAATAAAGTGATAGCAAAAAAGTACTATTTTGCACTGGAATACTTTAAAGAGCCTCTCAACAGTTGTGCCTGCCTTTATGATTTTTTTAAACACTGCTTCCCATTAACATGTTAACATGTGCTCCAAAAGATGGTAAAGGTTCTGGCATGGAGTGCAGGGCAGGCTGGAGGGAGAAAGCATGACCACTCGAATCCTTAATGTGCATTGTCTACGTCAAACCTAAAAGTGTCAAGCAGGGTATGATGGCCCAAACCTTTCAGCCGAGCTCTTGGTGGCTGAGGCAGGAAGATTTTAAATGTGTACCCCATGGGCAGCTTTGGAAGTCAGCATGGTCTTGTCTCAAAATGAAGAATAGAAAAGGGCCAGGTAGTAGTCGCTTAATAAATTGCAACAACACTGAAAGAACAGTCTTCAACCTGGCTTCCACCTCACCCCAGATGGAATGGCTGCATGGAGAAGCCAGCCAACAACAAAGGCTGGAGGGGCTGTGGGGAAAGGGAGCCCCTCTCCACTGCTGGCAGCGTGCGGGCTGGCGCAACCACTGTGGAAAGCAGCGTGGAGAGGCCCTTAAGTACTAGAATTAGGGATTCTATTTAACCCAAACATTCTCCTTCTGGGTATTTTTTCCCAGAAAAATTAAAAACCTCATACCACAGTGATATATGTGTGCCCATGTTCATAACAGCGCAATTTGTCATAGCTGTCTTAGAAACAACGAAAGTGCCCATCAACTGAGGAGCAGAAAAAAGATGTGGTATTTTTATGTAATGAAATGCTACTCAGCTATGCAGAAGGATAAACTCGGGGCTTTTATAGGTAAATGGATGCAACGAGAGATCACACTCATTAGTGAAATAAATCAGACTCATGTGTGAACAGCATATTGTCTTCCTAATCTAAGAAACTGAAAAGTAAAGAAAACACATAATATACAATATGTAATGTGAAAGAGAAAGAAATTGCTCAGAAAGAAAGAATAGCTAGGATGGGTGAAAGGAGAAAACAAGGGAAAAGAAATTATATATATATATATAATATATATATATTATATATACATATATAATATGTATATATGTATATATTATATATATAATATATATTATATACATATATAATATGTATTATATGTATATATTATATATAATATGTATATATATTATATATATAATATATACATATAATATATGTGTATCATATATTTATGATAGAAAAGATAGCTATACTGCTAATCTATTTTAGATCATTAGAAAATGACTTGTGCGTAGATTGTTTGATCAATTACCTATGCATGCACTGTGTAACCTGAGCAACTGATTTGAAGATAATGATATGCAATATGCTAATCATTGTTAATCTCCTATTATCTTGTTTTGAAATCCCATAATATTGCCTTTTTCCTCTTTTCTTTTCTTAAAAAAAAAAAAAAAAAAAAAAAAAAAAACGACTGGGGAAGTAGTAGCTCAGTGCCGGGCCCTGGCCCCAGGACAGCACAGATAAGAACTCTACCAGCAGTCCCTGGGGGTGGGGCAGGCACTGAGCCCAGCCCTGAGACCTGCTGTGGTGGTGTGGCCCCTGTAGTCCCAGCACTTGGGAGGCTGAAAGCAGGAGAATCACGGAGTCTGATCTGTATCGTGAGACCCTGTAGACCCTGTACTAAAATACACACACAAAAAAAAACATAACATAAAACTATATTAAATTTTAAACAAGAAAGAATCCTATCAACAGAGGGAAGAAATGGGCTTCTGGGACACCACGCAGGTGACCGCATACCTGGCCAGGACCTCCCTGGAAAGGCACGAGGCTGTTCTGTGTCCACGGGTCTTTGTTCCTTCCCGGCAGTGGTGCTCTGAGCAGATGTGGTGGGCATGTACTTGCTCTCTCCTGCCTCTGCTTAGGGCCGGCCTCCCGCCCCTGAATAAAGCCGGCCTGCATCCGTTCAAACGTGTTCATATGAACTCTGTTTTGTACTTCCACTGCATAAGGCCTAGGAAATGGTTTCTGGGTCACACTGTGAGTACACAGATGCTGCTAGGCTCAAGTCAGGGTCATGCCCCAAACTACCCATGTCAAATTTAAAATAACATCTTCTGAAAGTGCATCTGATATATCTGACCCCTCCAGCACAGCTTGCTGCAGCCTGCCTCAAACCTTCCCGCATCACTCAGTCAGCTACAGCTTTGAAAAAACTCATCTAACCCAAAACCTGTTTTATAATGAAGCTTGAAATGTATCGTGAAACTTGGTGAAGCCTTGTTTGCAAATCCTCTTGTGACAGAGTATGCAGTCAAGGTCATAGTCATATGACCTTGTCATAGTCAGATGGTATCTTCTTTTGACCTTATAAGAAACTGTCAAGCTGGTCTCCAGGGTGATTAGCGTATATTCTCTCCAGGAATGAAGGAAAATGCTGGTGCCTTAGGATGGCCTCACTGACCCCGAGCATTGGCAGTAGTCCTAGCACTGGGTGCTCAGTTGTATGAAGAGCCATCTCACGGTGCTACGTGAAATCTACATGTTCCCTGGTAAAAGTGCTGAGCATTGCTCCACATGCTTAGCTTTCATTTTTGTATCTTCTCCCGTAAAGCATTCGTTTAATCCCTTCCCACCCTTAGGTGGACACTTCAGAAGTTCGGGACGGCCACAGACTCTGTCTCAGGGTAAGCAGTGAGCCCAGCAGGGGCTTGGGCACCCAGGGAGAAGAAACGGAGACTGCAGGCCTGGCTTAGAAAGGGATGCCTCTCACTGTTTTCTGAAGCTAAGAGCACTTGTATGTATCTATGTCTTCTCGGACCACAGGGGAGAGTGTCTTTCAGGTTAGAGTAAGAATAACATATGAACACTCGAGTGCTCAGTGCGTTTCACCCCAAAGTAGCCATTATTATTCTAACTGCGCATTGGATTCTTCATGGAGGCCACACAGCTCAGACTCGTGATGTCCTTCCCATCCTCAAGTGCCACCCGTGCACAGCTGGGATTGATCGAGATGCCTGGGAGGGGGCAGTGCAGGGGACTGTCACATGAGCTCAGTGTCCCGAGGCAACGGAGTGGAGGAGTGCAAGGGAGCTGGGAGCGCACCAGCTGAGACCGTTCTATTTACCATGTTCTTGAATTCTAAGATACTTACGCAACATATTTGTATGTTGTCTAATATATACATGCCAAAAAAGAACAAATCAAATTATGTTTTTCATTAAAAAATAAATAAAAAGAAAGACCCAAAACACATTTCATCTAGAAATATCCATCTTGTTGCCATTAAGCTTATTTTCCAGAACTTCTCTTGCGATACAGTCCCTGCTCTTTGGCTTCTCGATCATTTACTGAAGGTTTTGAGGCACGCTTTGGACTGTGCGAACCAAGTCCTCCGCAGCGCAGCCTAAGTAAGCTACCATTTTCCTTACAGAGAAATAATGAACCTAAAACAAAACAAGAATCCATGCTAGGTGTTAAATCCTGAGCATCTTTTGAATCAAAGTGGCACTGTTTGGGTATTGAATCCACCCCCACTCACTCGCCTTTGTTATGCAAACAGAAGCTTCTGCTGGGTCTCCCCAGTGCAGCGCCCAAGGTCCGAGCTCACCAAGCCCGCACCGCGGAGCTTCGCAGCTGCAAGGCTCATTCTGTGATTTAGTTGAGTTTATTCCCTTCTCCGGGCCGCCAAGGTTTAACTTTATTCTCTTAACACTTCTCAGAAGGTTGCAGGTTTTAATCAAAGTTAATTAATACAGCTGTTATTCCTATCACGAGGCAAGATGCTGGCCAGCGTCAAACTTTTCGGGCTTTTCTTTCCGTTTTTTTTCAGGCTCTAAAGTTACTCATAGCGTAGTGGAAAGTGATAATACAAAAACATGCGGAAAGTTAAACAGCAATGAAATTTTTCATTGTAAGTCTAGCCTGGTGTGTGATTAAGTGTTAGTGAAACCATGCCCCAGCATTCCATAGGAATACATCTGACACTGAAAGGGTGGCGTAGAAAGAGAGAGGGCCAGGGAGCAGGGAAGACCTTCCGGGTTCAGAGCGTAAGTTACAACTGTCCTTCACAATCTATAATAATGCTTGATTAGTAAAAGAAAAGCATAATTTAGATACTTTAAAATTTGGATACTTTACTCAAAATTGGTACTTCCAAAGCAATTTGTAAAGATTAAATATATAAACCATATCTGATTCCAAGTTTTTCGTAAAATATGAATAATAAATCCATAGACATTTTCTACAGGTTTTTCAAACCTGTATAAAACAAACATTTTGAGTGAATATTCCAGAAAAGAAGGCTTTGGCTTTGGCTTCCTGGTTTACTCCAAAAGTAATAATTTACATGATTTAAACCATCTAACTTTTCTCATATGTTTTTTATTTTATAAAAAAATGACAGAAATTGCAGTTGGAAAAATGAATAGGTCAAAGTTAAAGTTTTAAAGCATCTACTACAGTGAAACTTTATTCAACCCTCAAAAAAATGAAGGGTTTCTTTTTCCCTCTAAACTAAATCCATCATGTGGCTTTCTTTCTTTGTTTTTACTGTTCTGGGCTTTGCTGGGGCCCAGAAGTTCAGAGTGAGGAAGGTTCTGTTCAGCACCACAGAATGTTAAGGACAACCATCCTAATTCATGTAATCAGAACTCAGAAACATCGTTTTAGAAAGTGATAGTAATGAGGTCTGCACTTGGTTCATTATTTTCAATGCTGTGTAATATGAGAAAAATCTACATGTGCATTCCAGGCCTTTAAGATGACTTCAGCCTGCATGTAGTGAAAACATACCTATAAGGAAATGCTTCTCTTTGGTCATTATACAATATAAAAGCAAAAGTTGAATGATACAAATTCCCACGAGTTTTCCCTTGTGAATTGTTTGTAATGTATCTCCCATTTGTTTGATTGCTTGTTGGTCCCTTTTTATTGGCTTCCCCTAGGTGGGAGTCACCAAATGCTCCCCGAAACACGTAGGCTCTGGAATGCGAGATTAGGACATCCCTGAGTCTGCTTGCGTTCTAGAACAAAGCAACGCTGGCAAAGCCAATCACAATGAACCATTTCAGAACGCTGACCATGATCCAGAGCAGGAAGTGAACTGAGAACAGTGCATCGTCCAGGAGGAGAGCAGCTCTGCAGGCTGACAGGGCAGCTGCCCTGGGGCTCTGCCTCCAGCTCATCTGCTGGAGCCAAACCTGGACGTTTCACCAACAGTGGAGAGAATTCACATGTGAAATTCTCTGTTAAAAATTCCCCAGCATATAGTCAATATTTTGTAGGAACCTGAAGCTTCCAAGGAAATCTATTTCCAGAGCTTTGGGTCTTACTGGGTTTGACTTGGAGGTTGCTGGTGGAGTGGGATCTGGGCACAGCCTGGAAGCTGAGCTCAGTGTTCCAGAGCACAGGTTGACTTCAGATGAGGCTAAGAGTGTGTCCAGTAGGAGGGTGGGAAACCCTGCAGGCCTGCAAGAACGCAGGGAAACTGGAAAGCCCCACTGCCTTCCCAGGCTCACCAGGTGGCTTGCTTAAAGACTGTACCTGTCTAGCAACCTATCTAACGCTGGTGACTCTGGGACCCAAAGACACACAGGGCAGTTGCTCTTTCCATTTTTGTGAAAGCTATAACTGGAATGTTGGTAGAGAGTGCACTGACCCTACAAATGCTGTTGGAAGTATTAACCTTCTAATGGTGCTGATCCAACATGGAATACATCTCCTTTATTTGTTATTATATTAATATTTTTATAGTTTTCACTATAGAAAAGTTCCACATTCTTCATTAAGTTTATTCCTAAATATTTCATCTTTTGATATCATTGTAAATAAGATTACGTTCTTTGTTTCTTTTTAAGAAAATTTGGTCATGGGTAGAAACACCACTGGCTTTGCACGGTTTGTATCCTGAACCTTTACTGAACTTGGTTCTAGCAGGTTGGGGGTGTAGCCTTTAAGGTTTTCTTGATGTGGGATCATGTCATCTGCAAACAATTTAACTTCTGTCTTTCTAATTTGGAGACCTTTTATTCTTTTCTCTTGCCTAATTACTCTGGCTATGGATCCCATGCTGTGTTGAGGGCATTCAATGCTCATGGTCTCTCAGGAAGAACTTTCACCTGTCACCACCAAGCGCCACATTAGCTGCGGGTTTGTTATATGAATCTTTTATTGATTGAAGTACATTCCCTCTGTACTTAGTTTATGGAGGATTTTTAATCACAGAAGGATGTAAGGTCTTGCAAAAATGGTTTTTCTGTATCTATTGAGATGATTGCATGTTTTTCCTTCCCACCCTGTTGATGTGGTATGTCAACTCAGTAGGAGAAAAATCCAATTAAGATTGGTAGAAAATCTGAAGAGGCATTTGTGAAAAGAAGAGAAATGCTGCTCAGTGTCAATAATCATCTGGGAAATGCAAATGAACACTAGGATGTGACATCGCCTCATACCCACAGGAGAGGCAAAAAATATAGCGAGTGTTCTTGGAGACAAGGAGGAAAAAGAACACTTTCACTGCTGCTGAGGATGTAAATCAGTACAGTGGTTATTTTTTCCTGAAAGAATTAGAAGTAGAGTTTATCTCTGACTGAAAGTCGCACCTTGGGCCCACATCTCCAGGAACTGAAATCAGGAGCTGGAAGAGATGCCGGCAGCCCTTCCCTCCGCGGCATGGCTTGCTTAGCCAGAAACGGAAGCAGAGCTGTGCCTCAGATGGATGAGACCGAGGCAGAGATGAGAAAGAGAGGGAGTGTGCAGGCAAAGTGTCTCTAGGCAAAGCGCAGGGGCCTCCTGGGGGCCTGGAGGGACAGAGAAAGCTTCACTTTCTGATTGAACAGTAAACTAGGTGTGAGTCAGGCACAGCTGAGCCTCAGTTAATTTGCTGCCAGAAAGACCCCTACCCCGCCATGCAGACAGATGCCAGGTCCGCAATCTGTGGAGAGGGGATTTGGGCAGGTGGCAACCCTGTCCCTGCCTGCAGGGCTCTCCTGCAGTCCAGCGAACTCACTATGTCCTCAAGGCACTTTTTTCCTACCTAGGCATTGGGTCCCCTCTGGTACGTTGCCCTGGGTCTTCAGTCAAGAATTGTGACAGCTGCTATTGACATGAGACCTCTTCAGCCTTACCTGTGATGCGATTCATTCAATCTTAATTGAAATACACCCTCATCACAGAATGTCCATTGCCTCCAGGAAGTGCGCCCAGCTAAGGTGATGTCAGTGCTATTGCCTACCTGCCAGCCCAGCTTGGGCCTAAAGCTTAATCTGAAGTGCTGTGTGCACGTGACAACTCCAGCAGCAGCCAGACCCTCCTCCTAGGCTTTCCTTACAGGCATCCCTTGTGGGCGTGGACAACACCTGACATTTGCTGCTAGTAGCTCTGTTGGCCTGAAGTCCTTGATGGAGGTGCTGGCAGGGCTAGCCTCCCACCACCTCTCTCCTCCGCTGGCAGATAGCCCTGCTGAGTATGTGTGCAGGTGGCCTTTCCCACAGGCACCCCACCTGGGCATCCTTGTGTGTCCAAATCCCCATTCTCCATAAAGACACCAGTGAACCCACACTCGCCCCACCCTGAGGGCTCCAGCTCACTTTCTTGCCTCTTTGGGGCCTGACCTCCAAATACTGATGGCACCACTACAAAAGTAGAGGAGCACAGTTTGTAACAAATGTTTGGAAAAGAAAATCAAAGAGGTGGGGAAACACATGGAAAGAAGGAAGGAAGGAAGGAAGGAAGGAAGGAAGGAAGGAAGGAAGGAAGGAAGGAAGGAAGGAAGGAAGAATCCTAATTCCTCATGATTCCCACAGTGCTGGTGTGGATCACTTTCCATCCTAGCTGAAGGGTGATCAGTGAGGCTGAGGGACATGTGGAGGTTTCTAGTAGTGAAACCCTGAATACTCTGTAGACCCTTCCCTAAAGTACCAAAAAAAAAAAAAAGTCTTTCTTTATTAACCCTTCTTTGTGAATATTCCCCATAATAGTTGCTCGCTTCAAGTGGTATGGCTATAGTGTGTGTGGCACTCTTAATTTTAAGCACTTGTGCTTTTTCGAAATTCTGAGGTGAATAGTGTTGATATACACTTATGCATCAGACATCTGTGTTCATTTATCACCACTTAGCTTTTTATATTGATACTTTTAGGTCAAAGAATATGGATATTTTGAAGACAATTGGTACATACTGTACCACAGTACAAACATCAGCTATGAATGACATTTAAAATTACTCACTTATTTGATAGGAGAAGCACATTATTATACTAAATTATTCTGCACATTCTGACATTTATTGTTTAGCTATTTTGTTGTCATGTCCTTTTCTGAGATTTATTAATGTCATAAGTTCATACTTAATTTAATTTCATTATTTTTATTTGTCATGCAAGTATTGTTGTAAATAGTTCAGACATTGTTTGCAATTTAGCTTGCTTTATAAAATTTAACATATAAACTTTTACTTCTAAATAAAAATGCTTACTATTCTTCTTAATATTTCCTGAATTTGTTCTCAGGAAATGCTACAGCATGTACATCCAGTTTGTAAAAGTTATTCATTTTTACTGTGGCCTGGAGTCTATTTTGAAGAAAGCATTAAATATTTACATCTAGTTTTGCCTCGATAGCCAGCTCTGCCTCAGCACGGTGGCCTGAGTAAGCTCTCACTGGAGGCTCCCCCCAGTGGACTGTGAGCATTGTTCTGTACGAAACGTGTGAGAAGCCTTTCGTGAGCTCGGTGCTCTGTTGGGCAGTGCTCCCTGGGGCAGCGGGCCTCTGCGACGGGACCACAAGCATCCCGGCTGTCCTGGAATGCTCCGAGCCCTGAATCAGCACCCAGTGACATCAGTGTGGCAGCATGAAGGTTGTGAGCTTCGCTGCTCACCGTGTCACTGTCTAGCACATCCATCTCCTGACACCATCACGAGAGCAACGTGCACTAGCAGACGGACCCGGGTATCTTCCCTATGCCTCTCTGAGTCTTTCCTCTTCCTCCTTTTGGAAAGGCGGATGATGTCCCCACTGCATGCTAGGAAGACAACGCATCTTGGAAGAGCGTTCCTTCCTCAGATAGTTACTGAGGGGCTGCTGAGAACTCAGGGATGCGCCAGACAAAATTAGCTGCTTCAACTACCTCAAACAAAATAGATGAGCAATATTTGTCCCACATCTGAGGATGACAAGTTCAGACCAGCTCCAGAGACGGGGGTCTGAACTTGTCTCTGCTGGTGTCCGGTAATGCCATGCTGATAGCATGGAGTATACGGGCCATGGAGGGGCACCAACACCTGGGACAAAGGCAAGTCAGGACTTCTGCTTTTTGTGTTTTCATTTATTTTTTGGGGAAGCCAATTAGCACACTCTGAAGACAGGTGCTGGAAGTGGGAGGGTGATCAGTAATACAGTGCATAAATGTGAACTCTGGAGTGGCCTGACCAGGACAGGGATGGTGAGTGAGAGGAGAAACTGCCATCTAGCACCAGATACTGCCATCAAGGAGGAAGCGTGGAATGCGTGGACCCAGGAAGCCCTGAAGAGGAGCAGGAGCACAGGGCACGGCATGTGGGGGAGAGCCACGAAGGGGGGAGTGAGGGGGAGGTGGAATCACAGAAGGCCTGGTGCCCCTCTCCTGCGGGTGGAGCAGTAGGGGAGGTCCTGTGGCAGCTGGCCCCACGGGGACCTGAGGGCTTCTGTCCTCGTTCTCATCCTCCCATGCTCCTGATGCTGCTGACTGGGGGCTGATCTGGGGACTAATGTGCTGTGTGCATTTATGACCAGGCACAAAAGGACTTCAGTCTCAGTGTCCATGCCACTTAGAAGGAGCCGGGCGCATATGGAGGGCTCTGAGCAGTCCAGGGACAGAGAGGTGACATGGGAAGCTGAGTAGGAGACATGCAGGAGCTGCTCAGCAAGCAAGTCTCCTCCTCCTCCTCCTCTTCCGCCTCCTCCTCCTCCTCCTCTTCCTCCTCCTCTGCTGCCTCTGAAAGGTTCCCCGGTGGTCCATGGTTCCCCTGGGCTGCAGCCAAGTTCCTCACCCCTGGAAATACCCGGGAATGCTCCTCTTCATGGGGTCTTTCTGCTGCTTTGGCCCTAAAGTCTGGGAGACATGACATCCACAGCCATACTGTGGGTGTGTGTAACAGCAAAACATGGCCCAGGGCCATAGCGACAGCCAGCTGCCGGGACAGCTCAGGGAACTGTGAAGCAGCACGGTGATGTCACTGCTCTCCATGATGGGCCACACCCTAAGGACAATGCTGGGGGGAGAAATAGTCTGAGCCCTGTCTGTATGTCCCAAAAGGTCCTTGGTGGTTCCAGTTGCTAAGGACCTTAGTATCCACAAGTGTTAGGTCACAGGAGTTTACCTCAGAGACCCCCACAGGCACTGGCTTAGGAGGAAACTGCTAAGAGGCTTTGAGAATCTGGAGCAAAGGTGGGGAGGGCAGGAGGCCATCTGCCACCCTTTGCTCCACCTGTTCCTGATGTCACCGGGTCTGTGGTGGCCCTGGATCCTGTCCACCAGAGTATCCACCATAGGCAGAGATGGAGCAGCTCCAAATGCACTGCTGGATGCATGTTCTGCAACCCAGAGACTTAAAATCATGATGAGAAAGTTCATGAAAATCTGCTTATGCGATCCCTACCACATACGGAATGATCTCGAAGCCCAGACTGCTGAGAAGCAGGCTCCTGCAGTTTGCTGGCACTGAGAATAGAGCTCAGCACCTTTGTCGTAAGCTGTAGCACCCACCTCTGATTGATTGATTGGTTGATTGATTGATTGATTGAGACAATCTCATGAAGTCACTAAGCCACCTAAAGACTGGGTTCTGCTCTGCAGATTCCTGCCTCAGCCTCCCAGAGCAGGCTCAAGAATTTTTAACAAGTCCTTGGACAAATCTGATGATGCTGTGGGCTGAGTCCCAAGCTTTACTGGTTCCAGACCTTGGATTCAGGGAGGCATCCAGCTTTAAAGTGGAAATGGCTATTACTTTAGCAAGGGGCATGGGGTGTGGAATCAGAGTTGTCTCCCTGGCCGGGTCTTGGCAGTCCGAGGCCTCTGTGACCAGGATGACTGTGTGGGTTGGTGACCTGCTGGGATGCGGAACACAGACTGCCAGGCCAGCGTGGCACCCTGGAGCTGTGCCTCAGCCTCCAGGAAGCTGTGAGTGGTCCCGGCCGGCGGGCCTTCGGGTCCCAGTTCACCTTGCTCCTGCTCCTTCTGCCTCCTCAAGGAATGGAAGGAGACAAGCAAACATGGCCAAGGTTCATTTGGAAAGTGAGGGATGTGAGGTAAAAGAGAGACTGGCTCGGCCCAGTGGACTTGGGCCAAATGAGATAGGAAAGGAGCAAAACTAGCAGCGCACTTTGGGTGGGTGAGGCACAGCGGGTCCTGGAGGCATCTGTCTCCCTTGGCTGGTCATGAAGTGGAGAAGGCTACCATCTTCACCGGGTTTGTCCAGAAGGACGAAGTTGGTAAGAACTGCCCCACAAATGCAGAGCTTTGTCTTCCTACAAGGAAGGTTTCTATCAGACCACAATGAATGACATCAGCCCTGGCTCTCAAGCTCGTAGTAGCTGCACTCTTCCCAGGAACCAAGACAAGTTGGGGGGTCTGTGAGTAGTCATTCCCAAGGCCCACATGAGGGACACATGCAGGGCGGTGCTCCAGTGAAGTGACCAGAGGTTCGGCCTGGGGGCTGTCACAGGAGTCTGCTCCCCCACCCACTGCAGCTCCTCCTGGCCTCGCACAGGCTGGGCAGACTTACCACATCCCTGCAGCTGGGGTGACAGGAGAGGTGAAAGGCTAACCTTGAGACATGACCCAGCTGGGTCTGGAGGGCCCAGGGTGGATGGGGGGTCAGTCCACCCAAATAACACGCACTGTTATGAGGCTCCTTCAGGCATGTCTTGGAAGCTTTGGGACAGAGTGTGTAAAATTCACAGGTTTTGAAGGAGGCCCCTGAAACTGAATATTCATGGTTTTAGCCAAAAGAACAGAATTGCACATCACAAGAAGCAAAACCTCCAGGCTACCCCAAGCCCTGACCACACTGTGCTCTTGTGTGAAAGCTGGCAGCCAGGAGCAGCAGACAAGGTGGCCTCTGTGTGGCCGCCGCTGGAAGCCAGGCCGTGGGGCTCAGACGTGGCCTGTTAAAGTAATTGCATGCCACGCAGGGTGCTCATGTTATACACAGGATCACGCAGCATGTCCAGGTGCTGGGGCAGTGGCCACACTTGTGGGTGTGTAGCTGATATTAATTAATATAACATGCATACATCAAAGATGACTTGACTTCATCTATCTCATATGGAAAAATGTCTTTATTTGGAAGCCTGTGCCCCCTAACATCAACTCTTGGTTTTGAATAGACAAGAGGCATTTACCACTTTGACCAACAACCTAAATTTTTAAAATCTCTTTTATTCTCAAAGAACTGAAAGCTATGCTGTGCCTTCCTGCTGAGGCTGACACGACTAGAAGGGCCATCTGGAACAATAGGACCATACAGGACATTCAGAACAAGCTAACCATCACTCCTCTTAAACTTGCATGATTATGACAGACAAGCAGCTTAGGAAGTGGCGAGTGTTGTGAGACCGGCACTCAGAGCAGAGTCACAGTAAATTCCACACCGTTCGGGTGCCTTGCTTTGTGGATGGATGCTGCGAAGAAGTAAGCTCTGTTCCCATGAGCCATGGGCTCCGTATTCAGGTCCTCTCAGGGCTTTCTAGAAGCCCTGGCTGGTGGCCCCAAGTGTGCTTTCCAATGACCCTTCAGGATTGTCTTGTTAGCTCACATATGTTCAGAGACCTCTGCTGCACATCCCCTGGGGGCCCATGGGTGGTGAACTCCTCATTGCCAATGTGCATGGGCTGGGGGCAAGAAAGGGAGGTGTGGGTACCCCGACTGGGGCTCTCATTCATGCTCCAGGGACTCAAGGGAGGACTAGGACTCTGGCCGGTACATGGCAGGAGGGAGGCTGAGCGAAATGGCAAAACTATTTCCACATATCAGATCAAAAAGTAGAAAAAAACAGTCTATTAATAAAGCTGGCCATCCATCAGATCCTTCTTGGGTTACAGATCTTAAATGTCCACTGGTGTCCAAACACATCTGGCCTTGTTCCACCTTTTGTCTCTACTTAATTACCTTCTTGGTTTTCATGACAACCACAGTGAATGCACAGTTGTTGGCTCAAGAAAGTCAAGGGATTCTTTGTAATTAGGTCTGTTTTCCTCTTCTCTCTTTTATGTTTACAACACCTTAACAAGGGTAAAGGTGGGGTAGGATTGAAGGACTGACAGTATCTTAACAAGGCTGAAGAAGGCTAACCTACAGCTTTCATTTGCTAGGATAAAATTAATCCAATTGGCAACCACCATCCACTAAGGATCAGTGAGCGCGTGATGGAGGAGCTGCTGCACAGGGACACTGGATCAAAGTTTGGAGCTCGAGCCACAGGAAGCTGAGCACACCCCATGGGAGATCGCTGGGGGGACATCGCCCCTCTGCTCTCAGAGCCTGCATCCTGCTTCACAGCTCTACAGAGGTGCATTAGTTTCCCAAGTTCATCCTCACTATCCTGAGGAGTGGGAGGGTCTGCATCTTCTGCCCAGCGTGGCCACAAAGGTCTTCTAGTACAGTGGAGGTGGGAAGTGTGCAGTTCATGGAGTAAGGGTCCCAGTGGGGAATGGGCACCAAAGCTTCTTTCTGGCAGCACTGTGCAAGGCTCTGACCCTGCTTTTCAGCTGTGGAGACCCCATTCCTGCTCTCATCTGTCTTCATCAGCCACACACCTGTGGTCTCAGCTCCATGTCCATCCCTACTCTGTCTATGACTCGCTGGCTTCTCTCTCACCTGGAAAGAACTTGTGGTCACTCTGTACCTGCTGAGAGGCAATCAGAGATCATCTCCTGTCTTAATCTATTCATGCTTGCAGCCTCCCTTTTCTGCTCCCAGGCCCACATGTCCAGAGTTCCTGGGGCCATAGTGTGGACAGGGGGGGGGGGGGGGAGGCACCATGTCGCTTTGCATATTCTCTAGAAGCTCTGTGTGGGAGAGGTGATGGGTGAGAGACCTCAGCAAGTAACGGTGACTATCTGTTCACACAGCTTGGTGAGAGTAAAGGCATGTGGGATCTGCTTGGGTCACTGGCTCTGCCACGCGAAGGCAGGAGCAAGACCTGTAACCACAGGGAAAGGGAGCCAGGGGGTAGGTCCCTGGAAAACACAAATGCTCCTTTTGAAACTGAAATGCTGCAGAAGAGCAGGTTCTGGGTCCTGGCCTGGGGGTGGTGCAGTGGACAGGCACCTCACCATGGTGACCAAGTGCTTAGTGACCACCCTGAGGATAGGCAGTTGAGAATCACCACTTCTTTGAAGGAAACCTCCAGAATGAAAAATAAACACACACGAATATATAAAAATAAACAGACCAGAATCTGCATGAAAAAACTTAAACTATCCATTATTTTAGTTACTATTTTCAAAGAGATAAAATATTTTAGCCATCAAATGAGAAATGAAGAACTAACACAAAAGAATTATTAGAGATCGACAATCCTCAGAAATAAAAATGTAATGAAACTTTAAAAGCAATACATGCCCATGTATCTCTGTATGCGTCTGCTCCTCTACAGCTCCACACAGGCACAAACACGAGTACGCAGATGTGCTAGCTTTGGCTGAAAACATTCAACCTTTCAGAAAACAATATTGCAGAAAATAAAATAAGAATGGAAACTGAGAAAAAGTTATAGTACATAAATATCGATCTACATGGTTTAAAATTTGATCAAGTTTTAGAAACAAGAATAGACAATCAAGAGGGAGAAAAATCATTAAGTAATTTAAAAAGTATTGAGGCTTTCTTTTGGACAGGCTGCCAAGGGCCTAGGACACAGCGCAAAGTGGCCTCTCTGGATGGAGCTTTCCCATGAGTATGGAGAGCTTTCAGAGGTAAAGAAGGACTGGCCGTCATCCTGGCAGCCAGAACAGAGGACAGTTGTATGTCCACGAAGCCTGAGGGGACAAAGCGTTTTTCTTATCAACAATGCAGGGACCTAGAAAGACCATGGCAATTGCCAGCACGACTTTGGGAGAAGAAACCCAGAATTTCATAGCCAGGCATGCAGCACTGAAATAGAACAGAAAACGACAGTGCAGACAAAGGAAAATTCAGAAGCAATGCTGCTGTGCACCTCTCAGATGAGTTCAGGAGAACATGCCCGCCACGTGGAGCGGGGTAGACGCTGAGCCTCACCCTTCGAGTCTGGCCCAGATTCAAGCTGAGGAGGTGCATGTTTGCAGCCCCCCTTTTCTGCTGCCAGGGAGGGAGGGAATGATCAGTGAGAAAAATAAAAAATAAAATTAACATCTCCTGTATGCTTTTGAGTCATGAAGGCAAAAATGGCCAAAGACTCTTGCTCAACACCTGGAAACACTGACTGTAAGAAATATGAGAGAAAGCAGAATTGATTTTTTCACATGTAGGTATTGTATGGACAACTTTGTGGTTTTCACCATCATTTTTAATCATATGCTTTTCAAAAACACCTATGTTTCCCAATGGTACATCTAAAACAATTTGCCAAGTTTATGTAACTTCTTTAGGGCTTCTTTGGTCTCAGGTGGACCAATTCTACCTGGGGAGAAAAGCATGGACAAGAAGCCAAAAGCTGGGCTGGGTGGTTGCTGGTCTGTCTGATACACGACAGGAATGCAATGCCACAACAAAACCTAACTTTGTTAATACTTTTGCAAAGTTAGTCGCACATGACACAAGGTTGCCTAGCAACTAATAGCTGACCTTTACCAGACAGGTTGTTTGTCTCAGGACTGATTAGCTTGTTTGCATTAGCACTGAGACCCAGTCCGGCCTACACACATTTGATCAATTTCCTAGCTTGTAAGGTTCCCAGCAAACACCCACTTTAAATCAAATATCATACATAGGCTCACCACAGGTGAGCTGGCTCTCCACTGGGCCATCCTCTCAAACAACACAGCAGGCCCCTGGGCATTTGTGCTCTTTCTGGAGGGCTGGGGTTAGATGTATGTGCAAAGCCTGCTGGTGGGCATCTAGTAGACTAATGTCCACACTATCATTGTTTCTAAATAGCTATTTAACTTGAATACTGGGCTGGGTAATCTTGATGACCAAACCAATGGGACTAAGAGCTGACTGGAGTGGTGCTTGGGTCATGGGATGCTCTCTAGGGGAGTAACCCACACTGCTCACAGCTGACTGTGCTGCTAGGCAACAGAGTACCCTGGAGGTAGTGGGGATTATGAGGCCTGAGGATCCAGATCACAGGGGTCCCGGCCTCCTCCCTGCTGGCACCGTCCCCTGCTTTCCCTGGCCACCATAAACTGCTTGCTGCACCACTCACTCTGGCCACAGCGCTGCTTCTCTGAAGCCTGCTGACGGTGGACTGAACCCTCTGGAACTCAGCCAAAGACGCTTCTTTAATCTCTGAGCATCAGAATCTCCATTCCAGCAATGAAAAGCGACCAATACAGACACATTGATAGTTTTTGGCTAAAGAAAAGGACTTTCCGCTTTGGCGGAAGTCCTTTTTTCAAAGAAAATGACTTTCACTGGTACATTTCAGGCATATGTAACGATCGCATCCATCATTAGGAAGTGCTACCTGCGTGTGTTGTGACTTGACTTTTTCCCCACCCTCTCTTAATGCCCTATTCCCCTCCTTATTTACAAAAGCTTTGTTTCAATCTTTTCATTCTTTTCTCATTTTTTTAACTTTTTTCTTTCCTCCTTTCCCCCTCCCCCCTCCCTTGTTCCCCTTCCTGCTGGAATGTTTCCTTCCTATTTTATAATATCTATTATCAATGTTGGCCCCTCTTCAGACATTGGCTTCTCACGCCAGAGAAACAAAGTGATCTTGACAAGCATGGCCAAAGCGTGCACTCTGACAGTGCATCCACTTACCCAGACGTGCTTCAAGTTCATTTTCCTTTATTGGAGAGTAGTACTGCATTGTATATGTTTTAAAAACTCATCTTCCTTATCCATTCACCAAGATGTGGACATCTGAGCTATTGCCAAGATTGGGCTACTACCAGCTATGCCATCATGAGAGTGGGTGTGTGCATGTCACTGTGACAGGATGCTTTTAATCCTTTGGGTTACCATGAAGAGTACATCTGGGTCGACTGGGACCTCCAATTCTCCTTTTTGGAGCAATCTCCATGCTGATTTTCACAGTGGTGGCACCAGTCTGCATCTCCACTAACAGTGGAGAAGGACTCCTTTTTCCCCACAGCCCCGCCAGTGTCTATTATTGGTTGATTTCTTGATAACAGCCACTCTATCTTGGGTAAGGCAGAATTTCATATGCATCTCTCAGGCCAGGGATATGAATCACTAGCTCAAACCCTGCCTGGCAAGCACTGGGTCATGAGTTCAATTCCTGATACAAAAAAACAAAATGCATCTTTTGAATGACAAATAATGTTGAGCATTTTTTCATATATTTATTTGCTGTTTCTATTTCTTCATCTGAGAAGTGTATTCATTTCAGATGCACATTTTAGGACTGGGTCTTTAAATCTGGGAAGTCTGATATTTTTGAGGTCTTTTTATGTCTTCCAGATAGTAATCTTTTGTCTGAAGAAGAGCTGGAAATTTTTTTCCATACTGCGAGTTGTCTCTTCATTCTGTTGGTGGTTTCTCTTGCTGTGCAAAAGCTTTTTAATAAAATCCTAGTCATTGATTTTTTTTTTTTTATGATAGTTCCTGCATGATCTGGGCTTTCTTCATAAAATCTTTTCCTACACCAAATGTCTTCAAGACTTTTACCCATCCTATCTTCTAGAAAATTTACTATTTCTGTTTTAATATTTAGATCTTTGATCTGTGTCAATTTTAGCTTAGGGTATGGTGAAAGATAGGGCTCTAGTTTTCATTTTCACCATGTTGGAGGCCAGTTTTTCCAGCACCGCTTACTATAAGGGCTGTCTTTCTTTCATGAATGTGCTTGGCACCTTTGTCAAATTTAAGGTCGATAAGTTTGTCTGGAGCTGTTTCTGCAACTTAACTGCTTCCTTTCCAATCCTTATTCCTTTATTTCTTTCTCTTGCCTAATTTCTCTGGATAGTGTTTCCAGAACTGTACTGAATAGACTCCCTTGTTTTGTGCCTGACTTTAGAGTGGAAACTTTCAGGTCTATCTGCTTAGCATGATGCTGGCTGTTGGTTTGTCATAGATGACTTAAGCAGGTTGAGATAATAGGGGAGCAGCATCTGCTTGCCCCTCCTGAGCTCTGTTCTGTGGTACAGTGGCTCTGCAGCAGTCTCCTGGCTCATGTGGAACATTAGCCAGGCGAACATGGTGTGTTGGAGATCTTATGCTGGGGTATTGGTCCGGAGATGAAGCAGGCCCAGGACGCACTGCAGAACAGGAAGCCCTGGCTGCACATTCTGGGAGTTACATCAGGGTGGGCACACGCAGCAGTGCTTGCAGGTGCGGAGGAGGCCGAGTTCCCAAGCTCTGGGCAGCAGGATGCAAGCCCGCCCCTCCCCTCACTCACATTTCTATGCTCCCTGTTAGCGGCTCTCTGCCTATCTCATTTCCAGAGTCCTGAGGTCAGTGCCACCACTGTCTAGACTGCTGAGCTCCAGCACTTCATGCTCGTGTATGAGGGCTCCATCATCCAGTATCTGAGGAATGAGCAGACCCTGTTTGTGCATTCCAAGGCTCTTTCCTGGAATCCTTCAGTCACTGTCACTTATGAATTTCTACTGTGAGGCAAGTGGAAAATGTGGCTTGAATCCAAGAAAAGACTGAATTCTCAGAGCTTTTTGCAATTGTTCTAGGAGCAGCAACAGCAGCAAAAACTTCTGTTTATAAAAATAAAATACCGTGTTTCTAGTCTTGTCCCAGGAAGTGTGGTGTCAGCAGCTGATTCCTGAGGTTCTCAGGTTGGCCTCGGCTGGCCCTTTCATCTTTCCACTCCTCTTGGGGACGCTGCAGGCTCCTTCCACAGCAGCTGCTGGCACGGATGGACCTGCAGCTGCTGTCTGCCTGTGCACGGAGCAGGCTTCTGGCTTTGCTCTATGATTGGAGCAGGGGCTGGGGCTCGCATCCCTCAGCTCCCCTCACCTTATGTTATTCAGAGAAGGGAGCACATTTCTCCAATTTCATCCCATGCAAAAGTGTGACTTTCTGACTACTGGACAGAGACAAAGAACGAATGTCACTTATCGTCTCTACAGGCAGGACAAAAGCGACCTGTTTCCCAGTTCAACTCAATGTAAGAATCAGTCACCAGGCATTGGCACTGTTCACAAACTGTTTCACTTTTCGTCCTCTTCTCCAAGGAGAATTGGTATATAAACTGAAAACCTATCTTAACAATTATCTACAAATAAAGCTGAAGTGGAAAATTGAGTCATTTGGTCTATTATATATTCCAAAACATTTCCCACTGATGTACCGAGGCAAGGCAAATCATACTTTGTTTGCATAATTATCTCAATTTGTCACGCTTCGAGGGATTCCCACCTTCCAGCCTTTCAGTGTTGGTGCCTGAATGGGCTTAATTCTTCTCTGTAATCGCAGCCTGGTCCTCCTCCAAGGCCAAGAAGGCCTTGGTACTGCGGGATTCAATCCAGCCATTCGTACCCCTCCAACCTCAGTGGGCTGTGTTGCCGCCTGGGCTCTTGGTGTGAATGCTTCCTCTCTGAGCTCCTGGGTTCATGCTGTAGGCCCTCCAAGTCCCTTCCCACTGCATCCCAGGTTCTGCACACACCCTGCGACCTTTATGCTGCCCAGATCTTTGTGTGCAGCTGTGCTTGGGGAGGGTGCTTGCTGGGAGGTGGGATAGTCTGGGAGACCCTGGCTCCTGCTCCCCGGCACAGCCATGAGAAAGAAAATAGGCCACATGGAGGCCACAGCAGCCACAGCAGCCACAGCAGCAAGGTTCTGGTGTGTGTCAGAGCCCCAAATGTGCACAGAGGCAAACTCAGCAGAGAGACAGGCTTTGCAGCTGCCACAGAGAAGGGGGGTCCCCTGGACCCTGAAGGTGCAGGACGGAGGCCAGCAGGCAGCAATGGCTACCTGTTGGTGAGGTGGTGGGGGATAGGCACAGCCCTTGAGGTCACAGCAGCCCACAGTCAGTCCAGAGTTAGTTCCCTGCATTCTGCACAAGATGCTCAAAAGCGAACCACATCATACAAATCATCTTTTGTGGTGAATCTGTAGCCTGGGACTCCTGGGCCACCAGGCGCAGTGCACGAGTAGACACCCAGGCCTCCTCAGCCATCCACAGCCATGAGCTTGGCTTCAGAGGCAGGCTGCTTTTGTCTTACTGTTAGGTGAGTGGTAGCCAAAGCATCCTGTAGTGATCCCTGAATGCATTACAGGCTCATGAATCCAGGACCTGCCCTCCTCCAAACACAGAAGCAGAAGAGAACCAGAGGCTGAATGTCACACCATGGGATCTGAATGGGCAGACAAAGCCACCCATATCTGCAGCCCCTGAGACTCATCACTGGACTGGGCATTGGACACAGAATTAACCTAGTATATAGAGCCTGGCTCCTGCAGGGAGCAGCCTACAATCAACAGATGGGCAGTTCGGCTCCATATCAGTGGAAAATGTACCATCTCTCTCAGGAAACCAGCTGCCTCACCCCAACCTTAACTTCGCCAGCACTCTCAAATGGCAGAATTCATCAATGGGTATCTGTGTTTCCTGAGGAAGGTATTCTTACCAGTGTGGGCTGAAGGATGCCAAAGGCAGCCAGCACGTGTAGCTGTGTGTCCACACTGTCCCCAGACCCTCCCTCTGCACTGGGAACCCAACCATGGATGTGAGACCCAGACCTACTGCTCTGTCTCCCGGCATGTCCTGGCCTCTGAGCTGGCTGTGTGTTTAACAGTTAGCATATATTTTTTTAGAAAGAGTTCCAGCCTGTCATTATTTACATACTTAAGACTGTTTGATTCCTAAACCACAGCCCAAATATTTTCTTTTAAAATCTCTGTAAGTATCAAGACATACTCTACAGAAGGCCCAGTGTGCTCTCCCTAAAAACAGTTGCATTGAAAAATGCCTGCCTTGTTTTTTGGAAAAACACCTAAATCATTTCTTGAGGTCCAGCCATCAGTGCATTTAGATAGAAAATGCTTTCTGAAGAAACAGCCCTTGTTAAATTGTTTTTTTAAAAATATAGTGCATCAGCTAGGTATTTAGAAATTCCTCCTGTGGTAGGGGAGCAGGAGGCTTCCAGACCTACCTGGGGCTAACATGATTAATTATCCCTAATAGACTCTTTTAGGGCAGCATTTTTTCTGCCATGGGCAGCACAGCAGGAGCACAGAAATTGCTTCCAAGTTCCCCAACTTCTTCCAAGAAAATGCTGGAGAACAGTGCTGGCCCCAGGTAGATCTGCTCTGTGCCTGTGGCAGAGATGTCTTGGCACCCGGGGCGTGCGAGACGCAGAGGCACGACTTCTATGCAGGTTTCTCCCCACTCCATTCCTGTCTCTGACAGACTGACCAGGTTCCAGGTCAGAACTCAACCCCTTGGTGGTCGGTCTGCCAGGCTGGTGCCCGCAGGTCCCAGGGCTCTGCCATCCCTGCCCGCAGCAGGTGCCGCCAGCAGAGGCCCACAACAGGGCTCTGTTGGGGACCATGCCTGGCCTGGCCTCTGGCTGGTTTGTACAGACTTTGCCTTGGCAGCTTAGCCCTGTTACCCAAATCCTCAGTTCAGCTTTGGACTTAGTGTTTTTTTTTTGTTTTTTTTTGTTTTTTTGTTTTTTTTTTTTTTCTGTGCTTGGATGAAGCTCTCTTTCTCTGGGTAATTTAAAACCCTGGAGGTGAATGTGTGGTGTTATTTTTCTCGCTCTTTCACCACATTCAATTTTCTGGGAAAGGCTCATAAACCAAGATTACAACTAATCCACACAGAAACTTTAATTCTTTTCTTTTACTTTCTGGAGATCCTTTCATTTATTTTGCTTTGTTCTAAAACCAAAGGGCTGCTGTAGGTCAGGACATAAAACCTTCCCAGGTAAAGATCCAGGGTGTTCAAGGAGGCAGTGCTAAAACCTGTCACAGTGGCAGGAAGCTGTGCCTACCAAAACCAGAATCTTACCCTAGTATATTATTTTAGAAAGGAAAAAAATCACATAGAAAAGACGAAGAAATTGCTAGTTTGGTAACAAAACTTCTATCAAATTTCCAAAGTTTGTGGCATTCCATAATTTTATAAATTTTGGTAATATGCATAACTGATCTAACAGTGTTATATTTACTGTCCCTCTGACCGAAGAAGAATCCAGCGGTGACCCTGACAAGTGGGCTTGTCTGCTGGCAGTGGCAGGAGGCCTCTTCTGCATCTGTGGCCGTCCCCATGAGAAGCTGTCCCTATGTGGTCTCTGTCCTCCTGCCCACCCTGGCCGCTGTTCTCTGCTTCTTTGCTAATCCTTCAGGCCCCATGCACACCTACTGCAGTGCTTGGAGGAGAGATGGGAAAAGCAGCCTCCTGCGCGATGCTCCCTGACACATCTGGATTCAGCCCACTGAAAGGCTTTGGTCCTTTGTATGCCTCCTAGAGGTGTCAAAAGTGCACCTAACTGGGGGCAACAGCTAGGCCCAGTCCCTCAGGGAGCTCAGGAGCAGAGGACAGAGCTTAGCTCAGAAGGCAGATGCATGGGGCTCATACTCCACAGCAAGCCCATCTGTGGCCTCTGGAAAAGCACTTGGGCAGGTGCCGGTGCCCAGAGCTGCCCTACAAGGCTCAGGCTATACCTGCTCTGGGCATCACTTGACCCAGCTTTCCACACTCTGAAGAGCCAGGAACCTCATCTGCTACCCAGAACAACACTGAGATCTGGTTTGTTACAAATTGTTCTTTAAGATATCCCTGTGAACAATCATTTTGATTAAAAGCCTAACCTCTCCAAAAGGATTCACCTCCATTAGACGATGAGTTTGAGAACTTTCCGCCTACCCATCAATCCACCCACCCACCCACTCATCCATACACCCACCCATCTACCCATCTACCCACCCATCCACTCATCATCCCCTCACCCATTGCCTCTCGTGAATGCTTATTGACTGCACACTGCCTAGACATGGAAGGGTCGATCGCAGCTCTCAGTGCCCGGCTGCGGGGTCTGGTTCCCCAAGGATGTGTGGGCAACAGTCCCCCAATTTCCTGCCTGTGGGTCTATTTAGTGCACATCTCTCTGTTCAGAGAGATGGATCAGTGGTTCCAGGAGGACCAAGGATGAAAAAACCTAAAGAAATCTGGCGATCCTGATCTCAGGAGTGGAGTTCCATCATGCCACCATATTCTGCACTTTAGAAATAAGACTCTGGCCCTTCCCACACCCAAGGAGCAAGCTGAGCCTGCCCAGGCTGTAAGACCAGGGGGCCATTCTGCTACTGGCCCCACCACATGGGGGGCCTGGAGAAAGCTGGCTGCATGTGCACTTAAGACTCCCTCACAGGACAGCAACAGCTAGCCTTAGAGAGCAGGAGGGTGACTATTGCTGGGGACCCGGGGTTGGAGGTCCCTAGGGAATTCAAAGGCTAGAGCTAAAGGCAGGATCAGTGGTGGGAACCTGGCTTCCTCCTTCCATCTTTCTTTTTCTATTCTCATAGGAATACCTGGCAGCTGTCACTCCGGATATATTAAAGACAGGTAATATTTATTTAGCACTTTATAAATTCTTCATTAACTCATAATTGTTCAATAATTTTGTATTTTTAGTTTACAGAGTCATATAAAAGAGTTGTTTTTGTTTGTACAACCATTAGTTAACAGGAATTCTGTTTATACTCCACAGTTTTCCCTTTGGCAAGCAGTTCTATAACTTTCAAAACATGAATAGATCTGTGCAGCCATAAGTGTAGTTGGGACACAAAGCACAAGTCTCACCTTCTAAGAGTTGTTTTAGCCATAAATCCATTTGCTATAAAAAGCATACACAACTTCAGGTCAAAGCTGTTACAAAAGCTCCCAAATGCACGCAGCTCGACATGGCACCCACACGCTCTTGCTAACTGTGGCACGCGCACACGGCCAGGACGTGGACTCTGACCAGATGCCCGCAGTGCAGTGGGGGACAATGTTGCACACATATGCAACGCAACATTGCTCCGCCATAAAGCAGAACGAAACCATGTCATTTACAGCCAAATTCATAGAGAAGGAGGCTACTGTGTTAAATGACGTGACCCAGACACAGAAAGACAAGAACCATTTTTGCTCCCATAGACGGCGTGCAGAAATGTCCATCCCAACGTAAGACAGCGACTTTGGTGCTTTGGGAAGTCGTGGTCTCGGAGAATGTGCGGAGAGGGACAGTGACCAAAGGCTCCTGAACACACGGAGGTTGAGGACTTGCTTCTGGGCTCTGCAGCAAGTGGTCACAGCACTGCTCGATGGCCTTCTGCGACCCTGTGAGAAGCTAGGAGAGGCGCACAAAAACTCCACGGGTGAAGAAAAGACAAGGAGACCAACACTGGTGGCCCTGATTTGGTCGGTGCCCCCTCCACATGTACACTGAAATGTCACACAGAATGCTGTTACCACTCTTGTATAATTACACCTGTTCAAAAGTAAACACAAAGCAAAATGCAATGAAAGTAGAAGTGCAGATCATAGCTACATGCTGGAATAATCAACATAATCTGCAACACTCATCTTAAAAAGTATATTTTCTGGTCTAACATAATCTGATGAAACCTAAGTTTTAATGACTGTGCAAAATGAAAGTGTTAAGTGGCTGGTGTTGTCTAAGGTAACACTCATTTTGATCACTTTTATCAGATTCTATTTCTAGAAATAAATGTCCTTGACTCCGGTCACAGGGAAGAATCGCAGACCTTTTGACTAAGGCAAAGACAAAGAATGTTGCTGATCAAAAACAGCTGTCTGGAAGGGGTGGCCAAGCACCCGGGCTGCAGGCAAGCAGAGAGGATGCTGGGGGACCCTGCCCTGCCTCGCAGGCTCCCAGCAATGGTGTCCTCTCTCTGGGAGGGGCTGCACACACACAGGGTAGTTTCTAGCTCTGCCTGCTGCCCCGACACCTCTTTCTAAATAACATGTGAGGGGACTGGAGCTTGCTGAAGTGAAATTCATGCAGAAGGCAGGTGGGGCCAGAACGCAGGTTGCATCCTCTGACAGGGAAGACAAGGAGACCCTGGCTTCCTGAGGGACCCAGCTGTACATCCTCTGGTGGCCCCCACCTCCGAGGTTTGCCCTTGGGGCTCCCCTGCTCTCCAGGCTCTGGCTCGAGTTTTTTGCTGCTCTCCAGCTCTGTCCTGCATCAACTATATGGAGAGAGCCCCCGCTTTCTAAATATGTACTCGAGGCCCACAGGGCCAGGACCTTAGCCAGGACAAGAACACACACTCCATGCCTTGGACCTGAGACGCTTGTGCTACATGGCAAGCTTCTGCTGCCTCACACTGGAAGCTGTGTACCGCCTAGGCGTGGGCATCTGTGTCCTGCCACACCCCTTGCAGGTGGGGCCTCTAGCAGGGCCCTGCTTTTCCTCACAGGACATTTTCCATAACCTAGGGCTCAGCTGTGAGCACCTTCTGCCCTCCTGGTAGCCATCCAGGCTTCCCGTCAACCTGGCCCTGATGTGTGCAGCAGGCCTGGGGCTTCTGGTGTGGTCTGCGCAGGGACACATCACCCTCTGCTGTCTGGGTGCTGCGCAGAGGCCAAGCCCTGGGAAATGATGCGGTGCTGAGGAGCAAGCAGGTGAGGGAGGCTGCAATGGGCCTGGGACAGACAGTGCGCTGCAGAGGCAGCAGGAGCCGCTGGCCCTGGAGGAGGCTGGTGCTGAGCTGGGAAGACTGGAAGGGAGCAAGTGAGGGAGGCAGGGGAGTCAGCCTACTGCTCACCCCAGGCCAGCCTGGACACTTTATCTAACTCCATGTCTCAGAGGCCCATGGGCACCTTGTTCCACTTATACAAGCACTTCCTGTGGCAAAATCCCTTCCTACCCACACAGGGAACTTCCTGGAGCCTTTCTCATGGTTCCCCTGGAGCCAGGGGTCTTCAGCACATGCAGGACGAGCTTTGGGGGAGCCACCACCCTGGCAATTTCAGAAAGGATTGGGCATCCTCACAGCAATGACAGCCACTTAGTCACCTAGATTCATACTACCATTTCAACTGACACAGAATCTGCAGCTCTGTCGCGCGCAACCTCGCCAGCAAGGAAGACACAACACTAGACTCTTCTTTCAGCGGTTTATTCAGGACCCTTGAACAATCTTCTTCTACCTCGAGGGGAAGCCCGCTCTTAGTTAAATACCTTTTGGGCGTCCAATCCCGGAAGGCCACGTGGGCGTCACCAATAGGTCCAGGTACGCAGAAGTGAGCCATAGCTTTAGCCTTAGCCATATATGGAGTTATTTATCACGGAGAGCACTCACCCAGCGGGGGGTGGAAGGCAGAAGCCAGCACCATCTTTCAGGTGCGGCTATTCGCAGCTCTCTACAGTTCCCCCTTTTTGTTTATAGCAACAGGTGAGAAAAGAGGCCCGATCCCTGTTGTGCAAGGACAGAAGCTCTTGCCCAGGTGCGTTGCACCCAGGGAGTGTCAGCACTATCCGACGCCCTTTTTCACAGGGGTGGGGTGGAAGGCATCGAACCCACATGCAATTGGGTATGTTCTCCTTAGATTCCAGCTTGGCCGCTCTGGTCTCTGCTTTGCCTCGCACCCTGTGCCGGTAAACTATTTGTGTAAGGTGGCCAGCCAAACACCAGGGGACTGTCCAGTCTCAATGGCTGCAAAGGCTTGAACTATCATGGCTGTACCGCGACGCTGAAGGAACCTAACACGGCAGATGCACCACAGGCAAACCAAGGATATCAGCACCATCAGGCCAGCCAGAGCTCCCATTCCCGCCCACTCTTT
>PVKA01003864.1:0-31265 GCA_004027165.1 Ctenomys sociabilis
GTTAAAGAGGCTATCTTTCTTCCAGTGAGCTTGTGTAGCCCCTTTGTCGAAGATAAGATGGCTGAGTGTTTTTGTAGATGCCTCTGCATCTTCTAATCTTTTCCACTGATCCTCAGGTCTATTTTTTTGCCAATACCATGTTGATTTTATCACAGTGGCTTTGTGGTATAATTTCAAATCAGGAATTGTGATGCCTCCTACCTTGTCTTTATTGGCCAAGATTGCCTTTGCTATTCTAGGTAGTTCGTGGTTCCAAATAAATTTTAGGATTGATTTCTCTATATCTGGGAGGTATGCAGGTGGCAGTTTGTTGGGGATTGCATTAAATCTGTATAGCAATTTTGGGAGTATGGCCATCTTCACGATGTTGGCTCTTCCTATCCAGGAGCATGGAATATTTTTCCATTTTCTGAAATCCTCTATAATCTCTTTTCTTAGGGTGTTGTAATTTTCCATGAAAAGATCTTTGACTTCCTTGGTCAAGTGAAGCCCAAGGTATTTCATTTTCCGCGGTGCTATTGTGAAAGGTATTGTTTCCCTTTCAATGTGTTTGTTATCTGTGTAGAGGAATGCTATTGACTTTTGTGTATTGATTTTGTATCCTGCTATGCTATTGAATTTCCCTATCAGTTCTAGTAGTTTCTTGGTGGAATTTTTGGGGCCTTCCAAGTAAAGTATCATGTCGTCTGCAAATAGTGATAATTTAACTTCTTCTTTACCTATTCTTATCCCCTTTATTTCTCCCTCTTTTCTAATGGTTGTTGCTAAGGATTCCAAGATGATATTGAATAGGAGGGGCGATAGAGGACATCCTTGTCTTGTACCTGATTTAAGAGTAAAAGATTTCAGTTTTTCCCCATTTAGGATTATATGAGCATTTGGGTTGTCATAGATGGCTTTTATCAAGTTAAGATAGAGTCCATCTATTCCAATTTTCTGTAGGACCTTGAACATGAATGAGTGTTGGACTTTGTCAAAGGCTTTCTTTGCATCAATTGAGATGATCATGTGGTTTTTATTTATACTGAAGTGGATGCCACTTGAACATATACTCATAAGTGAAATAAACCAGACACACATGTGTAAATATCATATAGTCTCCCTAGTATAACAAGTGAAAAGCAGAAATACAAAAGGAAACATACAACAAGTAAAATCAATCAGATAAGGCAAAGTGAATGGCATATGCTGCAGGATACTAATCAGCTTTTCTTCTGGATGGTTAACAACCTAAGTTCACAAACCAGAGTTGGAGAAATAGAAGAGCCACAAGGCCAGCCAACATTTTGGCCCTAGTCTTTCAAGGTCAGCGAAGACTCAGGACATAGGAGAACCTGTACTGCAACATCATGAAACTCAGGTGAGCTCCAAATTTTCTGAACAAGGAAATTATGGAGCCACAGAGGAAAGAGACTGAAGTTGTATAGTGTGCCTGGGAGAGTCACATGAAAAGAAAACTTTCTCTCAGGCTCTCACAGAGAGAAAATTGGTCAAGTATTGGCTGTGACTCATCCACATAGATGACACAGACAAAGGAACTACAGAATAATGTACAGGACCACAAGATAAACCCTGAGAGGACTTCACTGACCATATAGGAAATATAAAGTTCATGTGCTGGTATATAAGTCTTGATCTATCTAGGTCTTAACCATCCAGCAGAAAAGTATAAAAATGAAGTATACATCGTGAGCCCATAATATTAAGCTGAGCTGTAAATGACTATGGTCGACAATTTCTTTGAATAACTCACTATTGTTGTAGAATGCTGACTGTGTTGGATTGTGTTGTCGAGTTCAAGCACCTAAGTTAGTTGAATGACAATGGAGTGCCCACCTTTGACAGACGTAGACAAAGGAAGGGGTGTAGAAAGAAAAAATCATGATGTGTGTGTATAGACAGTAGTTGGGATAGATAACGCTGTGCTTGTACATAATTCTATGAAAGGCAAGATCAGCACTAATGGTGGTTGGACAGGATATTATGTCGGCTTCTAGTACTATGGTCATCCACTAGGAAAATAATTATTGAATTTTTGATATAATTCAGGTATAAAAAATAAGATAACTAAGCAGCTACACTCTTAATTCACTGATAAGAGATATCTGCTAAAATAATATCTGTAAATATAATATCATGTATGTGCCTCGTACAATACCAAAACATTATGAAAACCGTTTGCAATGTATTAATTTATCGATTCTGTATTGTTAAGGTGTCTTGAAACTGTGATTGACATTTGTAGTTCAACAAATAAAATAAAATAAAATAATAAATAAATTAAAGTTCTGTTTTTCTTACATAAAAAAATAAAATAAAAACAAAGAAATTAATTAATTAATTTAGAAGATGAGCTGTAGCTCAGTGCTACAGGTTCAGTCCTAGGCTCAGTCCTCAGAAAAGAAATAAAGGAAAACGTAATCAAATAGTGGGGTTCCCCAATTGAATATACATCATAAAAGAACCAGTGAAAATATACCCCCAAATCGCCCTGGGTTCCCTGGGTGCTGGCATGGAAGGTGTCTTTCTCACAAGTTCCCAGATAAAGCAGATGCTGTTTCCTGGAGACCATTCGGAGAATCGCTGTGCTTTGTCCTGTTTATACATTGGAGCACATTTTAGTTTGTGCATTTGACCATCCAAACTGAGTGTTAAATTATACATTTAAACACTCTTGTATAATTTAAAAACTAATTTTTGAGACCCTGTGGTGTGCTAGCTGGATATTATGTTAGCTCTAGAAGCTAGAGTTCTCGGGAGATCCTTGCTGACATTTCTCCAAAGCTCTGGGAATATACAGAGCACAAAGTCCGTGAGAGAGAAGTTATAGATGCCTCTGCTAGAGGCCAAACCACACTCTGACTGCATCTGTTCGGTTCAGCATTCCTTCCTAAGCACACACACACACACACACACACACACCCTTGCACATTCACTTGAGTTAATTGACCTGAACAGAGAAAACTGGAGCATTTGGAATTCTCTGCCTTTTGAAAATATAAGAACTACTGTTAATTATTATTAAGCTAAATTTTGGAAAGACCTTCCTAAGGTTTATTAATTCTTTCACCCAGACAGCCTAAGGGACACGCTATGCAGAGAGACTTTGGGGGACTGTTGGGCTTGGGCAAATCTTTCCTCAAAAGCAGTGTGTGCAAGCTGGACAATTCTCAAAAATAAACAGAGAGGAAAGGGGGAGGGGAGGAACTGAGTTGAAAATGAACCAAGTACGTAAAATGCATGCACTGATTTCCCAAAATGAACCTCACCACTCTATATTGCAGCATACATGGATAACCAAAAAGCCAAAGGCTCATGGGCATGGGGCAGCCTTGCTGTGAAGGCTCCAGGGGAGCGCTGGAGGCTGTATTGCTGCTGCTCGCCTCCTCACAAAGCGACATCTGTGTGCTTTCTCCATCACACCTGGGCGAGCTTGCTGACCTCATCCTCTCTTCTCATAACTGGACAATAATTAATTATTGCCATAACCGGCCAGGCTTTATGATGCATGTCTGACCCTGCTACCATTTCTGTGAATGATCTCACTGACCAACACACCTGGCTTCCCCCAGGGCCAGATAGCCTTGCATCTTGCAGAAAGAGGCATGGTAATTAGTTATCTATCCTGCATCAAAATAAGTGTGTGTTTGTGTGTGTGTGTGTGTGTGCACTCACACACACCAATAGAGTGGGAATGGTAGAAAACAACAGACCAGAGTAACATTTCATAAAATTCTTTGATTTCTCACACATTGCACCCAAATTTTATGCTCCTGTATCTTTTTAAAATTAAATTGGCCTTTTTGATGATATTGTTTTTGAATTCGGAAACATTTACTATTCACTTTATAATTAAAGCATGTAAAACACTACTAGCACATCCATACTTTCTAAGCATGCGGTGAATGCGTGGCTATAGCATGGGATGTGGTATTCACATGGGTAGCTGCCCACAGCTGGAGAAGTCATAGAGAAGTAAAGAAGGAGAGGCAGCAGCTGGGGGTAGGGTTCTTAGGGGACTATCAAGAGGAAAGCTGGGATCGGAGGGTGTGAGCACCAATGGGGTTTGCAAAAAGCAGACAGATGGGCAGGAGCAATAATAGGGGTCAAGCTAAATGTCAGTCAGAGGCTCAGGATTCACCTGCGGTGCAGAGATCAGCTCATTGGAGTATAACAGTGAGTCACAGAGTGATAACTCAAGCACAGAACATCCAGCCAGGGCATCTGTGGCCAGTATCGCTCTGTCTCAAATGGAAAACAAAGTCAGCTTATATAGTAGGTAGGGAGTCAAAGACTGAGTGAACTCAGTCTCCTCTCACATGTTAAGGATTTGGTGAGCAAAGAAAATTCGTGAAGCTTGCTAGACAGAGGCCAAGTTACCAGGGAAAGCAGAGAGCCTTCAGAAAGTTCTAACTTTAAATATAGTGATTAGAAAAAGACAATGGAGAAATTCAGTTCAGTCTGTTCAAGGCTTAAAACCAGGTTACCATTGTGACATATACTGGAAGAATTTTAGTAGAAATAATAATTAAATATGTTATATATTTCTTTATTGATGAATGCTTTTTAACTAGATTTTTTTACTACTCAGTAAAGTTCTGAATTACCTCTTACATATGCTAGCTTTTGGTGCAAAAAAAAATGATTCCAAATGCTAGTGGTGTATACAGCAGTCCCTCACCGACCCTCATGTGGCTCATGTGAGCGAGCAGGGAGTTCCGTTGAGTTAGGGTAGATGTCCCGGATAGTTTGCTCACGTGTCTGGGGCAGCCAGCTTGTTGGCTGGAAGGTAGAAGATCTACAATCATCTCAAAGGATATGAATGGGTTCTCTCATTTCTTTCACGTACCTCTGTCATGGGGTGTTTGCAGTGATTATCCACACAAGTGAGGAAGTATAAAGTGCACTAACCATTCTGAAACCTGCCTGTATCCAGTGTTCTGCTGTCCTGCTGACTAATGAAAGTCATGTGGGGCCACGATCAGTATGGGAAGGCACTAAAGGAAGGGCTTTGATGGAAAATCGGAACCATTAAAACAATCAGTCTGCGCCCGCTGTTTCAACATGTCCACATAGAAACTTTGGAAATTCTGAGCTACATCTGTTTTGCCATATTTCATTATCTAGAAGGAATACCCTGCTCTATTTCTTCTTTGTCATTTTCCCATAATTGTATGTATCGCTGTTTTCTCAGTTCCTATACTGCACATAAGTTGTTAGCACTCTTAAGCACTATTTTTTTTGTAAGTTTGAATAGCACTCTGGTTTGCTGTTATTGCTGTATTACCTTAAACATTCTCAAATTATGGCAACTTTATTATGTACAAGATTGCTTCCTTTGGAGAGTTGTTTTACCTGGAAATTAGTGGGTCAATCATTCTTAAGTTTCTCAGTGTCTATTACAAAAATGCTGTCCAAAATACTTGTTCTACTTTCCATGATCCATTACAAAAGCACCACATCCTTTCCAATCATGAGAATTACCTCATTTTATTAAATAGTGGTGATAAGAATAACTGCAGTTACTTTCAAGAGCCATAGCTAGAGCTCAGGACATTAATTCTTATGAAGACACAGTGCAAGGTTGTGTTAGAGAACTCTGACTAAATGTTAACGAAACTCTTATTATTATTGTATTAATTCTATTGAATGTGGTTATTTGTGATTGAGTGTAGGTGTTGTTATAGCTTTTTCTTTGTAAATCAACTTTGTGTTGTCTTCTCTTTTTCTCTTCTCCTATCTTATTTTTCTTCACTTGGGTATCCTTTTGTTTCCCCTACCAGTTTTGATGTTTGCATTCTATTTCATAAGAAAATGACTGCATTTTAAATTCTTTCATATAGTTCATAAGGAAATTGCCTTGCATGAAGCAGACTAAATTACTAGCTTGTATGGCCCCACTTTTCTCCAATAATACTCACTAAATCAGCCTAAAAGAAAAACCAGGACCCCAAGATATATACAAGGCTGAAAATACCTTTTATACTTTGACATGTATTCATTTTCTTTTCTATTAATTTTTTTAAAGAAAAAGTAAAACAGAATTTTATCATCAAGTAATGAGAGAATAACAAGGTTACTACACTGAGTATGCCTGCCCTCAGCTACTCAAAGTACAATACACAACCAAAAAGAGATTAGCAAAGAAGGGACAAACAGATGAATAACACAATCTTTCTTTTCAATGAACTAAGACTAGTAGTATAAATAAAAACAATCACCACATCTATTCAAATATTTTTTAAATGATATAATTGGTAGTTTGGGGAACTATCTGAATTTCTCTCTATTTCTTATTTATTTTCTATATCATTCTTTTTTCTCATATAAGAAAAAGCATGTGATACTCGAGCTCGGGTGTCTGGCTGATTTTGTTCAATGGTGAACATCCATATACCTATAAATGCCTCACATTTCTTTCCTTTAGGCGGCCTAGCATTCTGTTGTCCACAAACACCACATTTTTCTTATGCTTTCATTTGTTCATGAACATATTCCTTGTTGCCAAGATCTGGCTGTTAAAAGTTGTGCTATCAATGTTGGTACACACATGTCCCTGTAATTGGATCTTTTCAATTCTTCTGGGAAGAGACTAGAAGGAAGATAGCTAGGCCAAATGGAATTCTTACTTTTAGTTTTTAAGGAATCTCCACCCTGACTTCCATAGCTGCTGCATTACTCCATATTCCCACGGACAATTCCAGCCATATCGTCACCAGCATATACTGGGTGAATCAATAGGTTCTTGAGATGGTGATTTCTCTGAGGGCCAGTGATAATGAATATTTTTTCATGTATATATTAGCCATTTGTACTTCTAGAAATGTCTATTCATTTTGACTGGATCTTTTATTTGGGGGTATCTAAGTTTTTTGAGTTATTCATATAGTGTGTGTGTGTGTGTGTGTGTGTGTGTGTGTGTGTGTGTGTGTGTGTTCAGGGTCTCCCTACACAGCTTGGACACCTGATCTGTGTCTCCCTAGTGCTGGGATTACAGGCATGTGCTACCATGCCTGGACTTCATCACTGGCTCAGCATGCCCGGGGGTGTGGCTGGCGTAGCATGTAGTGCCAGGGATCAAATCCCGGCCCTTGTGCTTACTTAAGCAAGCACTTAGTCCATGGAGCTATAATGCCTGCCCTAAGTTATTTATATATCTTGATATTAGTCCTCTGTCCAAAGAATAGCTGGCAAAAGTATTTTCCCACTATTTGTATTGTCTCTTCACTCTGTTGAGTAGTGATCGTCTTCTTATATGTGGTTGACCTCTACGTTACGGAAACTTCCTGTCCCACAATTTCCAGTGATAACATCTGCCCTAACTGACCCACATAGAACAAAGAATGGGGCATAAAGCCGTGTACCCATTTTCTTCAGTCTGCATGAGGGGGCGTGTTGGCTCTGCGGCTTGGGTGGCTTCTCCTGGATTGATAAGAAGCTATAATTGTTTGTTTCATCAAGAGTGTCACAAAACACTAGCCTTACTCTGTATAGGAAAGATAAATGTCTTCTCCTCTCACTTTGTTTTATTGGCAACAATTAAGTTGATTTAAAAATAAATCCATGCTGCCTCTGTGTGTGCTCCACACTCAAACATCCATAATTGCTCCCTGAGTGTAATGGCCTAGATGTTAATTTTAGATAGTTGAAATGGCAAGTCATATATTTTTAAGCCACTGGGTCATTTTTAATTAATGTCTATTTGTTTTAATTTTGAAGCTTTGCTGCAATAATCAATAATGGAAGCTGAGAGCATGTGTCATAGTGACAAAGTCATACAAATTCTTCAGGACAGTAAATCCTTTATGGTATGTTTATTATGATTTAAAAACACAAAAACAGATTATTATAAAAGATATTCTTATAAGTTGGCCTGTGAGATCCTTCCACAGGTCACCATAGTTATAGTTCTATTTCAATTTGCTTTGAAAACAATGAACAGGCTAAGCTGAAAAATCAAATAAAAAGAAAGTGTGGCTTTTATGTCAATAAAGAGTGATGGACTTCCACTCAAGGGCAGGATGGGCCAGGTCTTTTTTGTTTAATTTTTCCATAATCAACTGCTTGGAGTCACACACAGAGCACCTTTGGTCTGCAGAGACAGCAGTGGACTTAGAGATGGGGAGGGAAGTCAAGAGAGTACAAAAGCATGATTGTGGCAACGGGCTGAGGAAACAAAACCACATGAGAAGCACAGTGAGAACAAGGAGAAAGCGTGCATGGTAAAAATGTGAGGAGCTCTCTGGACAGCACACACATCAATGGAAGCACAAGACCAGCGAACGAGCTGGGGAAGAAGGGAGGAGGCAGAGGGACTGCTGAGGCAGCCCAGTCAGCAGGGCTGACCGCTCTTAGGATCCAATTTGCGGGCAGATTGGGGTGAACACAAGATGCCCAGATGGGATATGGAAGGGAAGATCTATGTAGATGGTAAATTCACCCTGAAAATATCACAGGTAATGCCTGAGAAACCGTCTTTAAGCCAAACACTAAAATGCTCAGTAAGCTAAGGAAGTCAGAAACTGGAAATGCATCCATAGAGTGTCTTTTAAGTCAGAGGCTAGTGTTTTAAAGCAGGTGGAAGGATGGAGATCTGAAGAGTCCCTGCAAAGGAAAGATAGGATTTAATATGCTCAAAAAGAAAATCTTTTACAAATATTTGAGTGCCCTTGGGCACCTATGTAATCCTGCAGAAGAAAGTGTATTTGACAGAGGTGGGACATATCCTTTCTGAGATGTAGGAATAAACCCACTGATTTTTCTTTACAAAGCTAGAACAAAATAGAGAATCAAAATTGGAAAAAATGGTGCTAAGTATTTGCTTGCTGCTAATAATTTGGAAAGAAAGATGGGAGAAACAGGCAGGCAGGAAGACTGCTGCATGATAGATTTTAGGTGCTCATGTTGTTTGTCCAGCTGAACAAGAGTGCAAGACCACAGCAGCTCCTCTGCTCATCTTGCCAGTACTCGCTCTGCTACTACCAGGGGTAGCTTCAGGCCCTGGGTGCCAGCAGCATCCTCCTCACAGCTGCACAGCATGTGCCCCAAGCTTATCTTGGGGCACAGTTTACCATGTGCAACTGCTATATATATATATATGTATATATATATATGTATATATATATGTGAAATAATATATATGGCTCTATATATTGGAAATAATATATTATTTATTCATGTAATATACTAAGTAACATGATAACATTATAAATTAGTATGACTTAAAAGACAATAGGGCTAGAAAAGAAAATAAGATTTGAGGGCAATTGTCCATATATAGAGAACTTATTCATGAATTATTCTCATAAAAATCATTAGGAAGTTTATGACAAAGTCCCCATGAATCAGGCAGGGTCTCCCATTCACAGAAGTAGTTTTGTGAGATTTTTCCAGAGTTTATGTATTGTGAAATGAGTCTTGTTTTATCTGCTGGTTATAATTGTCAGTGGCTGTGTTTCACTCTACAGCTCAGACCTCCCATTGTGGTGAAGGACACCTCCATGTAGCTAAGCATTAAAAGCTAACTATTCCCGCCTCTGAAGCTGAACCGCGTCTGTCCCCTGGACTCTATATCTTTGGAGATTCTTACCAGACCTGAAGCAGCCAAGTTACCAAAAGGGCTCTACTACCAAGACATGATGGCCTGTGGCTTTACAGATCACTATTCTGGAGCTGAAGAAGATAGGCATGCTCGGGAGGGAAGCATGTCACATGTAATGCACATTTTTCATAAATATTTATATAGAATATGGCCAGCCTTAAAAATACACAACTAAGCATCACTAAGGATGGGAGCACATAGACTCTTTCACAAAAATTTCAAGCACATAAGTGTGGTTCAAAACAAAACTAAATTTAATAAAAACTATATGTCACAACAGTCCTTGTTCCAAGGAGGCAAAGTGAATGACATATGCTGCAGGATACTAATCAGCTTTTCTTCTGGATGGTTAACAGCCTAAGTTCACAGATCAAAACTGGAGAAACAGAAGAGCCACAAGGCCAACCAACATTTTGGTCCTAGCCTTTCAAGGTCAGCAAAGACTCAGGACATAGGAGAACCTGTACTGCAACGTCATGAAACTCAGTTGAGTTCCAAATTTTCTGAACAAGGAGAGTATGGAGCAACATAGGAAAATGATCCAAGTTCTATAGTGTGCCTGGGGAGAGTCACATAGAGAGAAAACTTTCTCTCAGGCTCTCACAGAGAGCAAACTGGTCAAGCATTGGCCATGACTCATCCACATGGATGACACAGACAAAGGATCTACAGAATAAGGTATAGGACTACAAGATAAACCCTGAAGGGACTTCACTGATCTCATAAGAAACAAAAAGTACATGTGTCGGTATATAGGTCTTGCTCTATCTAGGTCTTAACCATCCAGCAGAAAAGTACAAAAATGAGTTATACACTGCGGGGCCATAATAATAAGTTGAGCTGTAAATGGCTATGGTCGACGACTTCTTTGGATAACTCACTATTGTTGTGGAATGCTAGACTGTGTTGGATTGTGTCGTCGAGTTCAGGCACCTAAATTAGTTGAATGACAATGGAGTGCCCATCTTTGACAGGTGTAGACAAAGGAAGGGGTATAGAAAGAAAGAATCAACATGTGTGTGTATGGACAGTACAGTTCAGATAGATAATACTGTGCTTCTACATAATTCTGTGAGAGGCAAGATTTGCACTAATGGTGGTTGGACAGGATATTATGTAGGATTCTAGTACTATGGACCACCACTAGGAAAATAACAAGGTGGAAAGCATTAATTATTGAATCTTTGACGTAATTCAGGTATAAAAAATAAGATACATAGCTACACTCTCTTAATTTACTGATAAGAGACATCTGCTATAATAATGTCTGTAAGCATAATATCATGCATGCACCTTTTATGATAACAAAACATTATGAAAACAGTTTGCAATGTATTAATTTATCAAATCCATCTTCTCAAGGTATCTTGAAACTGTCTCATTGATATTTGTACTTCAATAAATTAAAAATGAAAAAAAAGGTTCACTTGCATTATCATCATGCACTTTTTAAAAAGATCCAATGTATGACTGAGACAGGAAATAGAGAACTTAGAATTTATCAGGAAAAAAACATTGCTTTATCAATGTGTTGATCATTTTTTTTTTAGCAAAACACCATTCTCAACATCTCCTATGGCAAATCCATTGAAATGAATAGAAATACTCTCTGCACTCCAAATAATTCTAGTTTGAAACAGTGTACTATGACAAAGATAACACGTGGAATGATAAACACTGACTTTGAACCACAAAAATCCTTTAGGAAAATCTGACATTGGAAAGGTATCTTTCAGTCTTTCCATACTGTGTTTCTGTGTTCTTTGCCTTTCTTCCCTCAGTACTCATGTCCATATCAGTGCTTCTGGCTTCAATCAGTTTCTTGCTTTTGTGGTTTTTGGTCCACAAGCCACTTGTTTTGAAAATCTTTAATAATGCTATTTTGTAATGAATTTGTGCTTAGAAGCTACGCATTTACTGCAAGGCTATCTGCTCAAGATCACAGAGTGGAGCATGAGAACCAGACACCCCTCAGTTTGTTCCACTGGACCTGGGATCAGCTTTGGTACTTTTTACTACCCTTGATCATTTCTATGGGAAGGGAACGATGTTCTCTGATAATAGTAATAGCACCTATTGCTTAGTGAGAATTTCCTGTGAACTCTCATAGGAGTTTGGTGATCGTGTAAATTGAATCAATCACTTTGGGAAACTATTGAGCATTGTCTAGGAAAGCTGAAGATGCAGAGTCTGGTCCAGTATTTCCACTCCGAGGCACATGTTCATGTGTTTCTCCAAAAAGACTAATGACAAAAGCAAAACTAAACAAATACAGCAAAAACAGCAAACAGCATGGCTGTGATATGCAATATATTGAATACATGACCAAACAGAAACTCAGTAGAATGCTGTTCAACAATGAACACAAATAAATTCTAACTACCTGCTGCTTAAAATAAAAATGATTGGTTGCAGAAATATTATGTTAAATGAAAGAAGTCAGTGTTCTTCCCCCAAGAGTGGTAGCACTGATGTAAGCCTTTGGAAGTTAACCAACAGGTTATTTCCTTTGTCTACAAGCAGAAAGGATCATAGGGCATTGTGGGTAATCTTGTCACAGTTACTTCTCCATTCAAGAATTGATGACTCAGTATTTGTCAAAATTCACTAGCTATACATTTAAGAATTTTATACTTTTCTGTATTCAAGTTATAGTTTCATAACTTTCCAAAAAAGGAAAAGAAATAATCAGTTTAATTAATCACATTAACAAAATAATGGAGACAATAATAAAATCATCACCACTGAGGCAGAAAAAGCAATTAATAAAATTCAGCCTGAGCTAATGAAAACTTTCTTAGTGAACTTGGAATAAAAGGGAACTTCATTAATCTGATAGAGAATATCTGCAACAAACTTTCAGCAAACCTCACATTTCATTGTAAAATATTGAGATCTTTACTCTGAGATCAGGTATCAGAGAAAGATGCTTATAATAACCAATTCTCTCTGACATTTTACTGAAAGTCCTAAGTACTGTAATAAGGCAAGCTTGGAAAATGAAGAAATAAAATTGTCATTATTCATAGAAACTTCACAATACATATAGGCAATATAAAATAATTCAGATATAAGCAGTTATAATTAATATGGAAGTTTAACTAATTTATTAGGCAGTAGTTGAATATAACACTGGTTCATTTCTAGATAGGCACAATAAAAATAAAAATTCATTGAATCAGAACATATAAAAACTTCATTATTCATCTTTTATAAAGCCATGCAAGAATGCTACGTAAAAGAAAAACCACTAGGTTTTGTTTCCTTGACTTAAAATTATTTTTAATTATACATGTTTATGTGACATAGTACAATAATCACATACATATACACGATACTTAATGGTCAGCTCAATTCATTGTCCTAAAACATTCGCCTTTCTTTGTGCTGAAATCTACACACTCTTCTCTTCCAGCTCATTATAAAGTATATAATAAATTGTTATGAACTCTGTCCTTTCCACTGTGCTGTATTTATTTCTTTTAACTGTATTTGAGGACCCATTTTATGATCTCCCTCTACGCTCTTCTCTTCTCTGCCTTTGTCTCCAGTGACCACTATTCTACTTTACTTTCATGAAATCAACTTTATATCTGCCAGATAGGAATGAGAACTCATGTCACTCGCCTTTATGCCCCTGGCTTATTGTACTCAACACAATGGCCTCCTGTCCCATCAATGCAGTTGCAAATGGCAAGATTTTATTCCTTTATGGGTGAATAATATTCCATTGTGTATATGGACTACATTTTCTGTATCCATTCATCAGGAGAATGGTCAAATTATTTCTGTTCTTGGCTATTTTACACAGTGCTGCGATAAACACGAAAAGTCAGGTATCTTTTGACATACTGATTCCATTCCATTTGGAATATATAATATACCTACCTTCAGTGGTAAAGCTGAATCATATAGTAGTCATATTTTTAATTTTTGAAGAGCCTTCATATCATTTCCTACTTATTTATAGTAGTAAGTAAATATTGTGTAGTAATTTAATGTTAGTTATATTAATTTAGATTTCCTTCAACAGTGTTTTAGAGCTCCCCTTTCTCCATGTTCCTACCAGAGTTTACTATTTTTTTTTGTCTTTTTGATCATAGTCATTATAACTTCAGTGAAATAACATTTCATTGTGGTTTTCACTTGCATTTCCTTCATGATTAGTGATGTGACTCACTTTTCATAAACTCGTTAGCCATTTGAATATATGCTATTGAGAAAAATCTATCCAAATCACTTGACTGATTTTTAATAGAATTATTTAGTGTTGGTTTAGGGGAGGGTTTGTCTTTGCTCACTGTTACAGTTCTAAAAGATTTTTCATGTATTGTGGACATTAATGCCTTTTAATGTAAACAGTTTGTAAATATTTTCTCCTATTTTGTAAACTGACTTTTTACTGTTAATTGTTACCTCTGCTGGGTAAAGACTTCTCAATTTGATACAAATCTATTTGTCTATTTTCACCTTTGTTGTTTGTGTTGTGAGGGTTTTATACAATGAGATTATTAACTGTCAGGGTTAGGATAGCTTTGTAGTATTTTGGTCATTGGTGTCAAGGATGTTTGTTCATTTGTCCTTGCTAAAAATGTTTGGCTGAACTCAGTTTTAATAGTTTGCATGCTTTTAAAATCATAATTACTAATATACATTAAGTGCATGAGTTAATGAGGTTCACTGTGCTTTCAAGTCAGTGTTATGATGCTTTAGGCTTTATTCTTGTTTTTTTCAGGGTAGCTATTCAGAATCCTTGTTCATACTGTATGAATTTCAAAACTATCTTCACTACTTCTGTGAAGAATACTATTAGTATTTTAAAATGGGCATTGTTTCGAATCTATAAATCTTTTTGGGTTATGTGGACACTTTAATAATATTAATTCTTATAATCCATGAACTTGGACATGACTATTTTAAGATGTGAGAAAATGTTTAAAAAATGATCTACTCAAAGCAATCAGGACCGTCTCAGTAGCAGATTCTGAAGCGGGCTTTCCTCTTTTAATGCTGCTAGGTAATGTATTTTTCCTAATTTGATTCAGAGGTAGAAGTGATGCATTGCTGTGTAGGTCAAATTATAGATAACAGGATATAGGCTTTTTGTTTTGTTTTTGTCACCAAGTGGCTTTTTTACACAGTTAAAAACATCAAACTTCCCATTTTAGAAATTAAAAACAAGTGCTGGTGGATGCGTATAATCCCAGTACTTGGGAGGTTGAGGCAGGTGGATCACCACAAGTGTGAGAACAGCCTGGGGCTGCATAGGGAGTCCAGTGATAGCCTGGGATACATAGTTGAGTTCAAGTCCACCCTGAACTATGCACAGTAAGACCTTTCTCAAAAGGAAAGGAAAGGAAAGGAAAGAAAGAAAGAAAGAAAGAAAGAAAGAAAGAAAGAAAGAAAGAAAGAAAGAAAGAAAGAAAGAATAAAGAAAGAAAGGAAAGAAAGAAAAAAAGGAGAGAAAGAAAAGAGAGAAAGAAAGAGAAAAGAGAGAAAACAAAAAAGCAGATATGCCATAATTGGGAATGCTCTAAGCAAAGGTTCTCAAATCCTACAGTTTAAGAGTTTCTCAATATTTTCTGCATAAGAGTCATCACTATAGAGCCGGGCGTGGTGGCTCATGCCTGTAATCCCAGCACTAGGGAGGCTGAGGCAGGAGGATTGTTGTGAGTTCGAGACCAGCCTGAACTACAAAGTGAGCTTAAGGTTAGCCTGAACTGCACAGTGAGACCCTGTCTCAAAAAAAGACAAAAAAAAAAAAAAAAAAAAAAAGAGTCATCACTACAGCATTAGAAAGAACTGGGACTCATGTGAGAAACCCTCTGCCTGGCTAGGAACATGAGGTTTCATTACAGCTATCGTGACCAAAGGTGTCCTCTTTGGTTGTCCTAATCATGCAGTTGTCCAGTGTCTATTAGGTGGGGTTTTATTTACTCTATAACATACAGTGGGTTAGGAGATAAAGATAAAAGATATTTGCTTTTGCTAGAGTTTCTCTTTTCTTTTTTCTTCTCATGTGTATTTCAATTTTTATATAGTCTATGTCCATATAACAGTAATAAGTAACCCTGATATCACTGTTGAGTGTCTATGTTTTGTGCCTAGATAAAGTAGGGTTTTTAAGATTTGGTTTCCATTATGTAAAGGAAGAAAGTCATCAAAAATATGAACAGAATCTTTCCAAGAATTAAAATTAAGATAGAACAACTGTTGTTTCATTTTAATAGATCATCTAATAGCTAAACAGAAACCCAACAGCACTGTGATAAGTTACTATTGATCACATTATTGGGTCATAGATACAGAAGTTTTCTTAGATTTATCTTTTTCTTATGCTGAACATTTCCTTAATTACACAATAGCTTCATCTGATCTGCATTTTTTCTTAGAACAATGTGCTTAAGTGGTTTACAAAGTAGCAGACTAGGGCCCTGTCGCATATTAAATTTTAAGATTGCAATATTAAAATTTTAAGAACTATATCTTGTCATATATAACACCATATATATATATATATATGTCGATGTTTTCTTCACACATGGCTCAAAATATATATTTCTCTTGTTGAAAGAAGTAAAGGAAAAGAGGAAGAGGAGGTGAGAAGAGGGGAATGGAAGAAGGGAGAGAAAAGAGGGGAGAGAAGCTGATACCTTTCCTGGAAATACACTCTTTTCTATTTTTCCCCCTTGCTTCACATTGAACTTTTCCCTACTTCTCTTCTTAGCTTGTATGTTTTTTCACAAGCCATCTTCTGCTATGGCTATTCTGATATCTTCTGGGGTTGTTATGAGCATAGAACTTGTAGATCTTTTGTTTACATCTTCCCAGGCATGGCTCCTCTCCCTTTACAATTTTCAATGTGTACTAAAACTTGATATTGATTCTAAAGAAAGGTACATAATTGATGCCTCACTTCTGGAATTTAGGATGAAAACCAATGGATAATCTTCACATAGCAGGTAATATGGGTTAGAATTTTTGAACTTGAACCTCTGAATTGCACATACATTTTAAGATGTGGATGACAGATGACAATACGTTAATGTCCCTAAATTAGCATTTACATAGTAACTTAAAATCACCAACAGTTTTGAAGAGTTGAGATATTTGATGATATTAATTTATTTATCTTATTCTTAGTAAAATATAATTTCTCATTTATTTTAATGGTCCCCAAAAATGATTAAACCAACAGTATAGATTTAAGGGTGTGCTTAAATTTTTTACAAGTCTAGCATTTTTAAAGTTGCAAAGTAATTTAGAAATAGAGAATTGAGGCAGGAAGAGGAGCCATAAGAAATTCAAACAAATAAGTATACAGCCATTTGCAGAACTTGTGATTGGGTTGGGCCAACAGAGGATTGAGTGGTTCTACGACTGTGCACTATGTATATTAGACCCTATCTAAAAAGCCGGACTTGACCTTGTATAAGCAATACTGATGTAGGACGACTTAATTGTACCACCAACAGTGCAAATCTCAGGTCTGTGTGCATTTAGCTGATTCCCTGTTGGATTAAACAGTTGAGTTGCCATGTACTGCCTTTCTACCAAATCAAACCTTCAAAACATTTGACATCACTTTGCCTAAATCTAACTTTTATCACAAAACCAGCAACAGAAGCTTTTCTACAAATAAGATAGAGAAAAATAGTATCTCATTTCTTGTTTTTAAGTGCTGGGAACACGGTGCAATTTGCTGTCAGCCTTCATTACTCCAAAACCGAAGTGTTTTCTTTCTCAGATTGAGTTTGTCCTTTCACTTGTCAACCTTGGCTATTTAGGATGGAATTTATAATATTTAGGATAGAATTTATTTTTAATGATTTTCTAACCAGTTTTTCTAACTTCTTCAATCTCACCCCATCCATTTTATTTAAAATTATATCAAGATTGCTTTTCACTGAAATTTACTTTAAATTTAGGATGTACTCCCAGAAAATAATGGTTTATAGATTATGGTCCAACTTCAGTATTTGGAATTAGTTTATTTGTATGGTACAGCATAATGCAATAGACTTTTATTGACCTCTTTACTGTACTTGGGGTGGAAAACAAATGACAGTGGCCCATACAAATAACAGTGGCAAGGTCATGTATGAAAACAGAACTTGGGGCTGTCCAAATAGCCCTGCAAGCAGGCCCAGGGTGCAGGGCCTCGATCCCTGGGCCTGCCATGCCAGTCCTTCTCCCAGGGCACCCTGAGACAGCAATAGAGAATAGGCGTGGTGGTGCACACCTGTAATCCAAGCTGTTGGGAGACTGTAAGCAGGCTGATCACTATGAGTCCAATGTAGTAGTGAGACCCTGGACACCATGTAGACACTTCCCTAAAAATACAAAAAAAAGAAAAAAGAAAAGAAAAAGAAAAGAGAGAGAGAGAGAGAGAGAAAGAAAAAGAAAAAGAAAACAAAGCTCTCAGTCACACCCTGGAGTGTATTTATCCGTTGGTCTTAGTGCAAATGGTTTTGTCTGGGGAGACACAGTGACGGGAATGAGAAAGACTAGAAGACAAAAGCTGGGCTAAGTGGTTGCTAATCTGCCTGATGGGCAAGACTACCTGAACTGCACAACAAAATTATCCTTTCTTATACTTTTGCAAAGTTAGTAACACATGGCACAAAGTTGCCTAGCAACTAATAGCTGGCCTGAACCAGATAGGATGTTTTTCTCAGGACTAAGGTAGCTTGTTTGCTTTAGGCACTGAGGTTCAGTCCCACCTACACACATTTGATCAATTTCCTATCTTCCCACAACTCCCGACACTGTCACAGCAGTGACAGTCTGTGCAACCAGAAACCCTGGCCCCCAGTAGGTACCAGCCAGCAATCCAGATTATGTAATAATCAGTCCCAGAAGAGAAACAACAGCTGCCTAGGCAATTGCCTCCAAAAGACCAGGACTTGATTAATAATTGACAGGTTTCCTAACATTTGAGCCTGTCTCCAACTTGGGGACAGTGGGAGAAAAACCTCACCCAATGCAATGAGAGTGTGCTGCCACCTACTTACATAGAAGGGTCCGGTGTGACCAGTCCGCCGCTATGCCCACGACCTCCTGTCGGGACACACCAGAACTTTCTTTCTCTGTTATGAGACCTGCTCTCCCCACTGCCTTCTCTGGAATCTCTGCCAGGTGCAAGATGATGGTGGTACATGTCCCTGTGCAAGTGAGCTCTAAAGCACTGCCTTTGTTAGCTCTAACTTGAGTAATCTTCATTTATTTCCACAGTGCAGTGAGAAACAGGTTTTTTCCACTTGATCTACCCTTGAAGAGAAGATTTCAAGTGCCCATGACATGCGTAAAAGCGTGGATTCTGTGGCTACTATTTTCAGTGGCTAATTCATCCCAGTTACCTATGTTTTGCAATACGTTCTATTTCTCAACATATGATCTCTGTACTCAGGATACTATACAATAATCTATATCTATCTGTTCGGGGCCAAATGCATTCTCCAAATTGTTATTTAGAGCAAATGTTTCATATCACAGATGGAGCATCCATCATCTGGAGGCCTGAATGCCTAAACAACTAAATGTCTCCAAATTTGAACTTCCTGAACACCAGCTTGCCACTTACCACCACTGTGAACTTCCACATGTGGCCCTGTGTGACAGATCACAATAAAAGTAGAGGCATCTTAAAACTGTTATATAAAATTATGCTTAGGCTATGCGTCTAAGATGTATATGGAACTTAAATGGATTTCATGTTTAGATTTAGGTCTCATCCACAAGTTATGTCATTATATATTTGTAAGTATTCCAAAATCAGAAACTGAAAATGTTTCTGGTCTCAGGCATTTTAGAGGAAATGTTCAATCTCCATTAGGCTTTCTCTTATACCACCAGCTTGTGTTCTTATGTATCCTCCTCTGTATGGATGTCACATCATCATAAACACCAATATACAATTAATTGAAATTAAATCACTTAAGAATTGACTTCTGTTCATTTTGTGCCATGTGCACAGGTATAATTTAGGACTTATTTCTCTGTGATCCTCAGCTGATTTTTTTAGATCACTTGCAGTGTATTGAATAAGACCTGAAGTTAAAAACATGCCTGGTAATGATTTAAAGTTTGATGCAATCTCAGAAAAATGAAGGGAAAGGGAAAGACAAGAGATGTAAGGATGGGAAGCAAAGACAGAGAGGAGCCTGGTCCAGGCAGCCGTGCTTCACAAAGAGAAAAAGCTGGTCACTCAGCTGCATGGGGAAGCTCCACGCTGCTTGCACAGAAACTTTTTACCTCCGCTAAATGCGTGAAGGACAGAAACAGCACATGCACGTGACCAGCACCCTCTCACCTGCCTCTCCCTTGTCAAAGTCTGCCTCACTGAAAGGTAACAGTCCCACTCCAAGACAGTGCAAACCGAACTCATCAGCCATTCACCAGGGAAGAAGTACTGCACACGAGAGCTTGGAAAGCAGAGGGAGGAGTCATAGCCTCTGTGTGTCTATCCATTTGGGGCTCCCTGGTGAAGCTCAGGGAGAACTTTCCAGACGCCAGCCTCCCTCTCAGGGAGGCCAATGTAGCCGTGCTATTGGATCTATGGCTGTAGCCTGACTCTGGAGGCCCCTGTAAAGCTGGAGGTCTCTGCATGAACAACTGGCATAAAGCCTAAGAGACTGTGTTCTATATAAGTTTACCATAGGAAGATGTGCCTGAGTAAAGTCAACCTAATGTAGCATTCTTTAAAAAAATAAGTAAACTCCGCTAAATGTGAGAGGAGAAAACTATATATTACAGAACTTCTGCTCCTGGAATAAGTAGCCACTAGCTCTACCAATAGAGTGGATGAAATACAGTCATAATATTTAATAATGGTAAGCCCCTCTGACTTATTGTCACCTGATATGGGTATAGAGACACAAAAGTGAAAATTAAATTAATCTACCTCCTGGGATTAAGGATTTAGGTTAGCTTGGTTGGGACTAAGACAAATATAAAGAAAACATAAAACATAGTTTTATGCCTGAAAGCAATTATTTTGCAGGGAAAGATCAATATTGTTTTTGATGTATAAACATATTCCTATGCTCATGAGAAGGAAAGAGCATTAACTCCAGAAAAGCCATACCCAGTGATGTAGTACAGTATTTTCACAAGAGAATATTCTCATTGGGAAAAGAAGTGCTGGCTTTCACCAGAAATGCTAATTACCTGAGAAAACACTAATAACATTATTTTAATTAGGTCTGTATTCATGTTATACGATGCTAGAAAATTTCAATCCTAAAAATGATTATAAAACATGTCTACATGTCAATCTCTTGGTTATGAATGAAGCAGGCCCTCAGGGTTCATGTGGTGTTGTAAGACTGCAATCATCAAAAACAGCTCCAAAGCATTAATATGAGAAAATTAAAGCAAATTCATGAGGGCATCTGCAGACATTTGGATATTAGATTACCTTTCCCTCTGCATTTTGTACATCCCATAGCATCTAGCACAGCAGTGAAGTTGTTGCTTGTGTTCAGTAAAATTTCAGATAGAAAAGGGAACTCCTACACGTCTTGTCCTCTTCTCTGAATCTGACCCCCACTAGGGAAGGTCCTTTCTTTTCTTTCCCTCAAGGGATTCCCTTCTTTGTGTGAGGCCATTCGCTTAATACTGAAATCTTCCTAGCCATAGCACCACTTCTCAGTCAAGAATGGTGTTGTCCCCCTGCTGACTCCCCATTTAGAGGTTCGTACTGATATATAGATAAATGTACAGTACACGTGAATGAAAAAGCAATTGTCTTGATATGCCAAGTGATGGAATTGAAAGTATAATGGGCTCGGAGGTAAATAACAGGGCTTACAGTGTTAACTATGAAGTGTTCGGCTGTGTAATATTGGGAAAGGAATCTTATCTCTCATAGTCTCCGTTTCTCCAGTGAAACAAGGAAGTAAAGGCCTATGTGACTTATACTAATGCTAATGTCTACAGAACCCAAAATGAGAGTAGCTTAAGCAAGATAGACTTTATTTCCTTTCTGTCTGATGAAAGGAGAATAAGAATTAGTCTGATGTTGACAGCGTATGGTGCTGGGAATTCGGTCTCCTTTCTCTTATTATACCTCAATGTGTCCATGTCAACCCTGGAAGGTGGGCCTTCATCACATCTTCTGGATCCATGTTGTAGCTTCCAGGAAAAAATAATGCAGTGGAACTCGTACCACTCTCTCTGTTACAAGCATAGCCAGCCTTCTGCTGCTACTGTCTAATCCTGTCTCCTGAGAGCCACTTATTAAATTTTCAAGGAAATGTGTGAGTTGGTTGCTAAACAGAGCCTTCATTAAAAATTAAATTATACAAATCCATGGTTAAACAAATTATATTAAAAACAAGGGCAACAGAAACTCAAAAACCAAGCCTTTGTAATTATATATCTATATTTCGTTCTTATCCTTGTATGCTTATTTCTGTGGTGAATACACATCTCTTAGCAATGAAACTTCATGTGGGTACCTTAGAATCAGTCATGGTGCTTAAATTTAAACTACAGAAATCAGTCAGTTCTGCAATCAAGGACTTACTTTGTTGTTTTGTTGATTTTTTTAGACTACAAGCTAGAAACCCAGGCTATAACCTGTCTTGATTCAGTATTTGAACTAAGAGTGACTGTCTTCATTCATTCATTCATTCATTCATTCATTCATTCATTCATCCAGTGATTCATTCTTTCATCATTTGTTTTACGGTTTTAGAACATTGCTGAAAGGAGAAGCAACAAGACATAGCAATCATGCCACAATGGACAGATGATATCTTGCAGCAGTGCCTAAAATATTTACCAGCAGACCCTCACTAGAAAGTTTATTAAAACTGATAGACAAACATCAATAATGCAAATTGGACTGACAAGCATCTCTGTGGGCTGTCAGGGATGCTCCAGGCTCAGCTTCCAGAGAGCTGCCTGATTTCATGTCTCATAGCCTCTTCCAGGTTCAAATCTAAAGAGAGAAATTCTACTAGATTTGTTGAATCTCCTTAAGTGCCTTCTCAAGATGAGCTCAGGCCCTCCAAAGGCTCACTTGAGGAGTCAGGCCCACCAACAATAATCATCTTTCTTGTGTCCATTGCATCTGACAAAATAACCTAACTAAGAGCTGATATCTACCTTATTTACAGGGCTTTTTCACAATCATAGATTTGTATCATGTAATAGTTTTTTTCTCCAAAAGGAGCCTCACAAGGCCCTGTAACCATTAGCTATTGCACAGTGTTTTTGTTTTTAAGAATGTAATGGATTCACGGTTATAAAAAAAAGTTTTCTATCATGATGACATTATAAAATCTAAAGTGTATTTAAACTTTACTATTTCTCAAATTTGTTTAACTAGACTAGTGACAGAGTTCTTTGCCAATGCCTAGATTGGAACTCTGGAGGCACACGTGTTAAGTCTGGAGTCGTGCACGAGGTCTGCTGGGTCACCCTGAAGAGCTTACTGAGTCTGGACCATGAATAGGGTCTGGGAAGAGGAAGTTTACAGGAAGCACTTCAGGGCCTGTGGTGGTTTTGCTGCTTCCTCAGTAATGTTATATTTGTATGTACAAGATTTTTCTTGCCTCCTCTTCCTTCTCCTTCTCTTTGCTTTCCTTCCCTTCCCACTCTTCTTTCAGTCTCTTTTTACTTGCTTTTCTCTTTTCTTTCTTCATAATTACTAACACATTTAGGAAAGTATATCAAGAGCTGTTTAAAATGAAGCAACAGGAAATCAGTTTAGCACTCACCTTGCAGCAGGCTCCAGACCCTGTGTCTTTGGCCAGGAGCTAACGTTAATAATTACAGTATTTTCAAGTCACCTCTATCATGGGCACCTGTTGCCCTTGGTATCCATACCTAAGCTATTCACCAATTTTGTAAGATAATGAGGAAGTAGAGATCATGAATGTTTGCTCCTGACACTACAAAGCCTTTCAGTGAGGTGATTTTCTGAGCCTATGCATAGTAGAATCCTCACACTTCTTTCTACAGAAAGTTACAACTTTTGATTTGAGTTCCATTTCAAATGGAAGGAGTATTTTAAGTATTGCTGGTTAACAAGAGCTTACTTTGGGTACCACAATAAAGCAATACCAACAAGCTATGTTCTTCACAAAGTCTGTGGAAAATACATATGATACATTAAGAAAACCTGACATCTGCCATTTCACACTCCCAAGATGTTACCTCTGCCTATATTTTACAAGAATAATGCTCCTGGATCTTAAGATAAAAAAGATCTTGGTCAAAAATCTCAGCAATATATAGAACACATAGATGTGTTGCACTCATAAAAGCTATTTATTCCTATTTCATCATTCCATGGGCCATCATAGAATGCCACAATCGCAGAACATAATTATACTCCCAGAATTCTCTGATATCTGAAATCTAGCCAGTATCTGATTTCTCTACCTCCTGCTCACTGCAAACAAGAAAGAGTAGTTGTAAAATATAATTAAAGCCCTCCAGGACCACAGAAAAGATTGAACCGATATAAACAACAACAAGGAAGTGAAGGAATCATGGCACACAAGGAGCGTGTACCTTCTCATCTGCCACCAGTAGGCATAAACCTTTAAAATTCTTCTATCTGGAGGTATTTGGCTTCAGTGCAGAAATGGGGTCATACATCTGGTCCTTTGAGAACTGTACAGGATACACAATAGAAGAGAAAAAGGGAGGGAGAGAGGAAGAGAGGAGGAAAGAAAATGATAGGTGGTAGGACAATAATAATATTGAGTCAACACAGTCAGTACTCTCCTCAGTGCTAATACACTTAGCCTCTGCACTATATAAACCTTTTGGTGGGGAAATTATATTTCTTTCATGATAGTTGTGGATATTGTGATTATTAGGTCTTTTTAGTAAAATCATCATGAACTGCATGATCTAAAGAGGAGAAAGCTGAGCAATGTTAACGTCAAACCTGATCTCCCAGGAGCCTGTTGCCAATGAAGCCTGCTACTGTACAGCACAGTGGCTCTGACCAGGAGGACAGATCAGCCTGTAGCATTTACTTTGAGACTGAAAAACCAGATCAAAACCAGCCAATCTTGTCAAACAGTATGCAGAGTCCCTGAACCTGGAATTCCCACAAAGTGTTCTATGTTCTGTAGGGCACTAGAGAAGCAAGAATTTCTTTGGCTACTAGAGACAAAAAATAGAATCATAAATACAGCACTCTATAAATTTTAGTTCTTTCAATAATGATTAGCGTGGATGACCTGAACATGATGAAACTCTTATTTTAATCTCCATAGTGTTCCCAGAGCATCACAGGACACATCCTACAACTTACGCACTTCAACAAGTAAGCTTCTTGTTCTCTATGGAATGAATGTTGTTTGGCACCCACTGTTTACTTGCTGCTATTATTTTGCTCTTTCCATAGTCACCTGAAAACTACATTTGTCATATTCTGTCAACTCCAAGATAGTGGAATCTGTTTTCTGTCAAAGAATTGCTCTCCCATGACCTTTTGAAAATGCTTAGATGACAAGGGATGCATCAGTCTTCTCTCAGCTCCGAAGCTCAAAGGCCAGCAGTAGCAGTTGAGACCTTCGCACACCTGTGACCAATACAGGAGCTTCTCATGATCTCTTTATCTGGTGGTCATCAGACAAACTTCCTGACTTTCTGGAGCAGAACCGCAGGGACATTGTGAAGCAAGCTTTAACTTCCAGTGGCTTCTCAGCCTTTCCAACAATGTTTTACTTAAAATTCTCTACATCAATCTCTTTCCACTAGCGACATATTTAAAGTAGCATTTGTATTATGAATTGATATACTCCTGATCTCATGTCGCAGATATTGAGCAGAGTAACATTTATGTTTCCATTTCCAGGCTACATTTTCAGTGATGAAAGTTTAACCACCCAAATAATGTTGACGATCAGCATTAGAAATAGCCATTGTGATCAGAGCAAGATGCTGTCTAAAAAGAAAGACATTGACAGAAACCTACTGAACTTATTATCTGGACACTTACATTATAGCATATTCATAATTATATGAATATGCCCCTATAAAATTTTAAGAATTAGGTAGCATCCAATTGTATCTATGCAAAATAAGTCAGTTTGTGCACCTATTTCTGCACAAGCATTAGGCAATATGGGAAACAGAAAATTTGGACCTGAAACTTTATCACAAAAACACCACCACAAAAAACATTAGTGGGACAAAGAGATAGCTCACTGATCTAAAGCACCTGCTTATGTAAGCATAGGCAGGCCCTGGGGACTGAGGCTCAGATCCCAGGAACCACATATCATGTCAGGGCAGGCTGAACCAGCCAAAGAAAAAGAAAAAAAAAAAAAAAAAAAGACAAGAAAACATTAGTAATCACCTTGAACTCATTATTGTTTGACTACAAAAGCAATCTATCTGATGTTACCAGGTCTTCTGTCATTCAGAAAGATAAACAGGGCTGGGAAATAGCTCGGCAGTCTAAATGCCTGCCTGGACCAAGTGTGATCCCAAGGACTACATGCCATGTTGCTCCAGAACCCTGGGCATGCAGTACAGGCCACCAAAACTGGTTGTAGTGGCTCATACTTGTAATCCCCATGTTGGAGAAGCTGAGACAGGAGGATCACTATGAGTCCAATGTTGCATAATGTCACTCTGTCCCAAATAAATAAATAATGTTTTAAAAAAGAAAGACAAATAAGTTTAATCCATGGGAACTAAGTCTATAACTTCAGTCATGTATTTCACAACACAGAACATTTAAAAAATAAATTCAGGGAAAATATGTACCAAGTGTATAGGAAACCAAACAAGTGCACAGAGTCCTGGTCTCTGGTATAGCGAGCAGGGGGACAGAAGGAAGACAAACAAGCCCCACTTAGAAGACAAGAAAAATATACTATTGTACGAGGACTATGGTCGGGTCCTATGCCATTGCTACTATGTATTGCATTCATTCTTAACCAGAAAATTTGAATTTGATTTGGTTCTCTACATATTCTCTGTGTCAGCCAATGCATCATGTCCTTCACTAAGAAGCAGTGAAAACCTAGTACGAGAGGAGTTACTTCTATAGGCAATGTCATGCCAAGTTAAAACACATAGGTCACAGGGTGGAGCATCACACTAAGAAGAGCAGTGGGAGACTGGGGGTCAGCAACAGTACTTCTGTTTTATAAAAAGTAAAACACTGAGAACATCTCTCACATCAAACCTACTGAGTCAGACTTTGAATAAGATTCTGGGTGATTCATCCACTAATTAAATTCTGAGAAGGCTGGATCCATGATTCATTGGCAATTACCCATTGTATTCTCAAAAGAACAAGAGAAAGAGACTAGTACACTTGGCTTTGTAATCAAGTAATGCACTTATAGTCAGGAGAAAGAATACTTGGAAAATAAATACAAATATATGCCAACGATACAAGACGCCAACCAAAAACAAAATTAATAAGTTCAAACCCTGAGGAGCTTGCTTTATTGAACAGTGTGGTCAAGATTATCAATCTCATATCTTATAGTTAAATAGCCTTGAAATGTGTCCCGAGAGGGAACAACATTATTATGCTATGAGCCAATTCAGAGATAGTTTAATTAAATAATACACAAGTTCATGGAGCATGACTTGCAGAGTGATTTAGAAGAGTATTAACTACATCTTTTTTTTTTTTTTTTTTTTTTTTTTTTTTTTTTTTTTTTTTTTTTTTTTTTTTTTTGTCTTTTTGAGACAGGGTCTCGCTATGCAGTTCAGGCTGGCTTTAAGCTCACTTTGTAGCTCAGGCTGGTCTCGAACTCACAACAACCCTCCTGCCTCAGCCTCCCAAGTGCTGGGATTACAGGCATGCGCCACCACGCCCGGCTTAACTACATCTTTTACCATGGCCATCCCTGGTTGTCATCTGATGCTGGACCCTGTAAACTCCTAGGAAAGGTTTTGGCACTGCAGATTTATCTCTGAGACAAAGGATTTGAATTCTTTTTCTCTCTCTCTTGAAAGCTGCAGTAACCCATCCCTTCTTCTATTTTTAATCCTTCGCTGATTCTAGAGGCTTTCTACCCAGTAATTTGTTGCCAAACAGTTGTTCTCCTTGTAGCTGCCAAACAGACCGGCATTCTCAGCCTCTAGTTATGTCCCATACTGGCTCTCTCCCAAATGTCATTCCCAACAAGGCTTTCCTTTCAACTGATGCATTTGGGTCTTTGAAGGAGAACATGAAATTAAATGGTAAATAAATTCATGAGAAAAGATGTTCCTTTCCAATGACTGAGACTCTGTACCCATCTGTTATTGCTTCCTCCTTGGTCTGTGTCATGGTATTCCACAAATCCCAAGAAGCTCAATACAAATGTGATCAGTGGAGGATTTTCATATATTAAAGCAAATTATGCACAGGAAGCATTTAGGCTGTTCTGCCTACACTAATTGGTGCCCTCCTGTAAAAGAGTGTGTGTTGAGAGAGGGTAGCACCAAGCTGCTTTCTATCGAGTTAGCTCATCCCTAAAGTTTTCATAAAGCACTTCCAATATGTTATCAAAATGCATATTTTTAATTAATATGATGATTTCTGTCAGGCATAAAATCAACTCAAAACTAATATTTAGAGAAAAATATCGATGTCTCTGAAGGTACACAAAGAGAGAAAGAATACATATGGATATAGAAGAATAGATGGATTGATGGCTGTGTGGCTATAAAGGGACATGCAAGACGAATGTGTCAAGCCATTTGTGCCAAAGATTGAAATTTTTGTGCTTTTGCATGAAATTTATATATGTTACCTAGAAAAGTTCAAGGAACAATAATTTTGAGAGAAAAATAATGATTGCATTCCATTGTTATGGGCATTCCGAACAAAACAGAACACTAGGCATTGAAGGGTAAAATTCTTAGTAGATAACTTAGAAATAACTTAGTAGATAACTTAGTAGATAACTTAAAATTCTTAGTAGATAACTTAGAAATAGTAACTTAGAAATAGTAACTAACACTATTACTAATAGTGTTAGTAATAAGATGCAGAAGAGTGAAAAATCCTATGTTTAAGGAATTTAAAATTTGTTTCAGGAGTAAATATTTGAGTCCCATGAAAGTAAGATTCTATATAAAGGGAAATCTGTGATAGAGTAAAGAGGTAAGAATCAGTTTAGTTACTGAGATGATGTAATTGAGGCCTGAAGAACTATTTATTTTTAATTGCAGAACTGGTAGCTGAATATTAAAAGGAACACACACATACACACACACACACACACACACACACACACACACAGAGGGATGAAGCAGAAAATAAAACCAGCATTTTAAACCATTCATTAATTCAGTCAGCAAACAATCATTAATCCCTTCTCCTAGAAAAAAAATCAAGACAGATCCAGGTCGCTCCACCCCTGTTTTTCTAAGTGCTGGTGTTATTTCTGCTGGGGAAAATAAACTCATGCACTGATGAATGAAAAGAACATGCAATTCCACTAACTCCCCTTTCTGGCTATTTTAAGCAGAAGCTATAAAGAAAATGCTAGCAAGTTGGGTCACAGGGTGATTCAACAAAGACTTTAAAAGTCATTTGTTGTGTCCTCAAATTTTCCTTCTACCAAAACTTTATAGACTAATTTCTTAGGTAGCCTAGATTAGGAGTACTTTTTGTTTCTATGCCAGACATGATTACAATACATAAATATTCAATAAATAAGTTAAGCTTTGTCAGCAGAAAATACAATCAATGTTTAAATTCTTTTTAAGAAATTAGGGGCTGGCAAGATAGCTCAGTGGACTCAAGCTTCTGCTTAGGCAAGCGTAGGCAAGTTCAGGGACTGCAGTTCGATCTCTGGCACCACATGCTGCAGCAGCCTTGGCCCCAGGGCAGGCTGAGCCAGCCAGAGTGCAGACATAGTGGTGTACGCCTGTAATCCCAGTGCTCGTGAGGCTGAAAGCAGGAGGATCACTACGAGTCTAAGATGTGTAGTAAGACCTGTAACAACCAAATGTATTTAAAAAAAAATTATTACAGTAAGACACATTGCTGTCAATCACCCTCAAAATATTCCCCCTCACTTTGAACACATGTATTGTAATGTTCGCACCATGTTCTGAAGTAGTTCTGGAAGTCCTTTCCTGAGTGTCTCTAGTGTTGCCCAGAAGGCCATTGTCACACCCTGAATTGATGCCTTTCATGCTCAATTTGACACTGGAAAAAGAACTAGAAGTCACCTGATCCCAAAGTGAGTGAATAAGACAGATGAGGACACACCATAATATTTTATGCAGGTCTAGGCACCTGCATGGCAAGCTCAGCGACCTGCATCCAACCCTTGTCCCACGTGCTGCACTGCTCCCAGAACCTCAGGCTTACCACCCAGCACCAGGTGGTGGCAGGGGCCTGTGATCCCAGAGGCGGGGAGGAGGAAACTGGAGGATAGCTACGAGGCCGATCTATGTAGCAAGAATCTGTGCCAAATAAATAAATAAACAGATGATTTTTAAAAGATAATTTAAAAATGAAAGTCTTCTAGACCTGCTTCAGAAACACAATAGATATGTGTGTTTGAAGCAAAGAAGGGAATATTTTGAAGGGCTTATTAGCAAGGTGTTTTTACTTTAATATTTTTAGTTTTTCTTTACTAAATAATAAAAAAAGTACAAAAGAAGCATTAGAAATGGTACAAAATTTCATTAAATAAAGTAGTAGGAATTAAACAGTGGATACTGTACTGAATGATGTTATTTTCAAATCAGTTGTTTAGGTTACCAGATATAAAAATGAAAAATTGATTTAAAAATAAAACAGAACGTTATAAGAAATTAAAAAGAAAAAAATAACACTAAAAACTGTTTAAATATCAGCTAGTCCTTCCAATAGACCAGCAGAAATCAGCACTACAAGTATCCAAGCTATACTACATATATGCAGAAATATTTTCTCCATATGTAGGATATATATGCAGAATATATATATAGTATATATGTATATATACAGAACTCTACGGAAAAATCTTTTTCCCTTCTTTTTTCATCCTTTTCTTCATTCCAGTTTTTCTTTTCCTTGAACAGATTCTTTCACTTTCACAGTATCTATTGCACCTTTCAGATTTTATTTTCTCTTTCAGGTTCTCACACTAGGAAGACAATATGACGTTTGCATATGCAGATTTGATTTATTTCACTTACCAGTACAATTTAAACTTAAAACATTCTCTCTATAGTTTTATCACATCTTGTGTATAGTCTACACATAAATATTGTGAAGAGCACTTCTATTAAATGGACAAAGGCACACATTTATAAAAGAGGATAGGCTAAAAGTATTGTGATGTGCTAAATAATTCTTTCACCCAGATTAAGTGATTATACATCAATCCCTAGCAGCTGTGGATGTGTTACTTTGCATCAGAGCTTTGCAGATGTGGTTGCTAAAGCGGTCAAGGTGGGAAGGTTACCTTGGATGACCTTGTCAGTTTCAATGCACTCACAAGGAGCAGGAGAGCTGGGAAAGTGAGGTGCTACTAGAAGCAGAGGTTAGAGACAGAGAAAGATCTGGTGAGTCTGTGCTGCTGGATTTAACTGAAAAGGAAAAGGCCAAAAGCCAAAAACATATGTGTGTCTGGTTTATTTCACTTATAAGTATATGTTCAAGTGGCATCCACTTCAGTATAAATGCTTCAAACTTATAATTCTTAATAGCTGAGTACTACTCCATTGTATAGAAATACCG
>PVKA01003864.1:31365-51304 GCA_004027165.1 Ctenomys sociabilis
GGAAAATTCCCAGTAGGGGGATAGCCGGCTTGAATGGGATTTCTAGTCCTACTCTTTTGAGGAGTCTCCACACTGACCTCCACAATGGCTGTACCAGTCTACATTCCCACCAGCAGTGGAGAAGTGTTCCCTTTTCCCCACAACCTCTCCAACATTTGTTGTTGGTTGATTTCCTTATGATAGCCATTCTTTCTGGAGTCAGATGATATCTCAGTGTTGTTTTTATTTGCATTTCACGAATGGTTAGCGGTGTGGAGCATTTTTTCATATATTTATTCACTTCTGCACTAATGGTGGTTGGACAGGAAATTATGTCGGCTTCTAGTACTACGGTCATCCACTAGGAAAATAATTATTGAATTTTTGATATAATTCAGGTATAAAAAATAAGTAAGCAGCTACACTCTTAATTCACTGATAAGAGATATCTGCTAAAATAATATCTGTAAATATAATATCATGTATGCACCTTGTACAATACCAAAACGTTATGAAACAGTTAGTTTGCAATGCATTAATTTATCAAATCTGTACTGTTAAGGTGTCTTGAAACTGTCTGAGTGACATTTGTACTTCAATAAAATGAAAAGAAACAATAAATAAATAAAAAAACCCCAAAAAACAGCATGCAGTCCTTCAGTCCCTGAATGTCAAAAAAACAGATTCTTCCAGAGAGAATGGTGCCCTGCTGACACTTGAGGATGTCTGACTTCTACCACTAGAAGATGGTAATACTAGCCAAGACACCGAATTTGCAGTAATTTGTTACAATAGCAATAGGGAACCAAGGTAAGTGCATAAGGAGGTGTGTGACATCATCGATTGAGGTTAAAATTTAAAGATTGCCATGAGAAAATACTGTACTCATCACACCAGGCTCACTGAAAATGATGTGTTCAACAAAAAAAATGGAAATAGAAAAATCAGGGAGATTATGGAGCAACATGAGCACTTTTCACTGCTAGGGGAAGAGTAAATTGGTACGATTTCTACAGTTAATGGTGACAGTCAACATGGCCCCATTTCCTCTCTTATTCGTTCTAGCTGTGGCTGTATGACTCGCTCAGGTCATCACCAAATGTAAAGAAAACAGAAGTGGGTCAGTACTAGCACACCAGAACTCTTTCACAATGAGCCCATCATCTTATGTGATTCCGGGGCTGTGGATGGCCACCTGGACACAGAGGGACAGGCATGCATCTGAGCTAGACTACCTAAGCTTCTGCTGTGTTGCAGTTCCTGGTGTATGTACAAAAGCAGCAAAGCACAAAGTCTACTCAGGCAACTGAAAATTTTTATTTCAGGCTACCAAACCCAGAAGACAGGTTTGTCCTTGAGAATCCTAGAAAGCTGAGACAAGGGAAGTACCAGTCACACCCAAAAGTTAAGGTGTATTTGAAATAGAAGGAGCTGGCAAAAATATTTTCCCTCTCTGTGGGTTCCTTCTTTACCCTGTTGGTGATTTATCTTGCTGTGGAAAAGTTTTAAAATAAGGTGAGATACTATTTGTAATTCTTCCCCTGTGGTCTTGGTTTTATTCATAGAATCAAAGTTTTTGGCTCCACTGATGTCTTCAAGACTTCTACCTGGTCTATCTTCCCAAAGATTTAGTGTTTCCATTTTGATATTTAGATCTTTGACTCATTTTTATTTTAGTTTGGCATGGGGTGAAATATATGGATCTAATATGTCCCTGTCTTTGGAAAGACAGATTTCTCACATAATTTGTTTAAGATACTTATCTTTTTTTCCAGTCAGAAATTCCCAAATTTAAAGACTTGATATAAAAATGGGCCTCTGAAATGAACAGACACTTCTTAGATGCAGAAGCAGAAACAGAAGAGGCAGGTACAGGCCCAGATTCGCAGTGTAACCCAGAATCCAGCAGACCCCCTGCCTATTGTGCACTAGGAGAAGCACAGGACTCTGATGTACAAGTCATAAATTGCAGAGCAGGGGAACAAGTGAAAATCTCCATGCTTGTTACGGTTTGTGTCTAGTTGTCCCCCCAAAGCCTCACATAGCCATTGGGCAGGCTTCTAGTTTGTGATTAATTCACGATCCAATGCAAGGATTATGGGTGTGAGTGCTACGCCCACCTGTGGCAGACAATCTTCATACAAATGTAAGGACATGAAAGAGGCTCAATAGCTACCACAGCTACTGTCCTTCCCTTTAATCTTAGCTGCCTTCTGCTGCCATGAACTGCTGCCCTCTGCCATTTGCTGCTCGGCTGGAGCCTCTAACTGAGCTAAATAAACCTTTACTTCCTTAATTTTGGGTGTCAGGTATTTTGTCCCAGCAATGAGAAACAGTAATTGAGAAATATTCAAGAGTGAGGGCCCATGTATCAGGGGGTGCTGGATAATGAGCTTTAGACTACCCAGTTCTCTTAGGAGACAGAGCAAGACAAACTGCAAGCACCTGGGAATCCTATGTGATGTAGCTGGATTGGATCACTGTGCACAGACAGCCAGGAAAGGGCAAGGTCTGTGCTGTTCCTACTCCTGAGCTTCTGAAAGCTTCTGAGTAACTTTCTCAAAAGTATAGAGAGACAGTGGAAAACAGCAAGTGTTAAGGTACATCTCCAACTATAGTAGAGATAAAGAAAAAACTGTTTGGGGCAGATTTTCTTTTTACTATTTACCACTAATATCCTCAAAGAGATCTGAGACAATATTTTATTAGTGAAACAAGGACAGAGGAATATAAGAAAAAGGTATTGCAAGGACACAAAATTTTATTGAATTATTATGGTAACAGAAATATAAAATTAAAAAAATAGAAGTTAAAATATAATGTGACATTCCAAGAAGGTAGAAAAATAATAGCAAGACAAAAATAACTGAAAAAATAGCAGAAAAAGAAACAAAACCAAACTCAGGAGGTCCAAATTTAGATAAAAATATTTCCAGGCAGTTAAATGGAGAAATTAAGTAGAAGAAAATTTCAGAATAAAAATATTCAACAGCTTCCCCTAAGTGGACATGAAGTTTTCAGACTGAGTAGATTCACCAAACCCCGCACAATGCACGAACCTCACCAGCCAGGTAATCCAATATTAACACGCTCAAGTGAGCAGCAGGTCAAGACTTCAATCTTGAGAAAGATTGAAAAGCAACATGGCATCAAACTTCCTCAAGGAAACAGAGAGCAGACAAGATGCTGAGAAATGACATGAGAATTCTGAAGAGGGACATTTCTTCAGCATGGAATTATATACTAAATGTAATCGTATTTGTATGCATCTTCTGATTGTAGCTTTTGCTGAGCTGGAACTTCAGAGTCAAAGGTAACCACCTGCCCCGTAGTATCAGCTAACAGGCCTAGTAAAAACCTTGCCAGAAAACAATTTAAAAGTATTTTCATGTATGTTCCCTGAGATATGCACACTGTCCCTAGTACACTTCAAGCTCTAACTAATGCGTCAATGATAACAGTAATACAATTTTGGACTAAAAAAGAGCAATGATCTACAATTCAAAATTCTGTATTCCAAGATAAATTACTCATACAGACTATTACATAGATTGAATTCATAATTAGAAGAATTGCTCAAATGAAGATTTTTTTTCATGGAGACTGTATTTATGATCAATATTTAGCAACAGACCACCTCTTCAAGATCTCTCTGCCTCTCTTCTCAGTAAGCAATTTCAAGAGATGGCAGATATTTATCACACAGTGTGACATTATAGCTTTTGTTTATCAGATTACACAGTTTGGTGATCTTTTTAAAAATGACTACATTGAAACGTTCTGCAGGAAACACCCTTCTTTAATTTTTTTCTTGTTATCACTCAAAATCCCCCAAGTAGTTCAGTGCAAGCAGGAAGTTCTCAGTGAACATAGACAGAATAATTTTTTAAATTCAGTATTATGCATTTGGAAAAGCGTGATGACAGATACTGTTCTGGAAAATTAAACAGGGTGAAATTGTTCAATGTTCCACTCAGTAAATGGGTTAAAAGTTTCCCTGCTCTGGTGGAATTCTACTGCAACCACGTTTACAAGGTCCTGCCAGATTTGGAGAGAAGTCTAGGCAAGCTATTAAAATTTGCCTACTCTACAATGGATGAAATGGCAAGGGCAAGGTCTTGAGTTCAATCCCTGGTATGACAATAATTATAATAATATTAATATTAATAATAATATTACTTATATAAAATTGAGCTAATACAATACAATGAATGAAATGTCATGAACATCACACTCATTCTCTCTCTGCTCGCTTCTCTGGGTCTTTCTCTTCCCCTCTCTTTTCCTCCACTCTCTCTTCTTTCTCCCTCCCTCATTTTCTGTTTGCCCCCTCTCTGTCCCTAACAGTAGCTAGTCATGATGTCTTTAAAAACAAAAAGGAATTAAAGTTGCCACTACAGTCCTTTGTAATCAGACATCAAAATTTTATGTTCTCATTCACTGCATACCATCTTTAACTGTAACTGCTGTCAAAGGGATACTGTGTGTCTGTCTGCATGAAACATTGAGCATGTCTCCTTTACGCTGCATCCCCAAGATCTCCCACTTAAGAGTTACTTTTATTATTAAGCTGGAGTCTCTGGTTGCCAGTCACCTGCTGGGGTGGGAAATAATAATAAGGCCACATGTTCTCTTGCCCTGAACATATTCCTAGGTGCAATCCATTTTCCCTGTCATTGTTTCCTTTCCATTCCATTCAGGAAGACACTGCATTGAACTAGAAAATAGTATTACTGCTTATATTATTTCTCCTTCAGCTTCCAGAAACATCCACCCTACAAGTTTATGAGGCAGCTTAGAAAATGTGAATAGAAGTGAGAGAAAAACTAAACTTATGCTAGGGGTCAGGGCTTGGCATGTGACAGGTGCTAAGCAAGATACCTTGTAATGTGTTTAATTCCTATTCTCTCACTAAGAGGATTATGATCTTGCTCCCAGTTCATAGATAATTTGGCTGTGACTCAGAATTTAAATAGTTTCCCCAGTTTCCATCAGGTGCTACTCAGCTTTCCTTCCTTATAACAAATACCTGAAGTAACAAACTTACAAAGAGAAAAGGTTTTAGAGACTTTAATCCATGAGTGGCTTCTGCTGTTGTTTTGGTAATGTGGCCACGTACAATGGCAAGGGAACATGGAACAAAAAAGAGAGCTCACCTCATCGCAGGAAAGAGAAAGACAGAAAAGAAGAAAACTGCCTAAACACAAAACAAAATAAGAATTAATTAACTGATTTCAATTCCTATAGAGCTTTTAGAAAACTAATGACATAAATAATTGTAAAGTCAAAACCTGACACTATTTAACTCATTTCGTGTACTCTCGGAGATGGAAAATAATTACATTATTCAACACTATTAATCTTTTCTGCTGTCAAGAAAAAAATAAGGTGAGCTCATTAATTCCACCTTTCCACTGTTCCTCCTTTTCCTTTCTGCTCTACTCTATGCTTTGGGAGGCTGAAATTTCCCAGGGGTAATTGCCAAGCTTTCTGATCTCTGGGTACCAGTTGGGCAGATGATAACAAGGAGAGAACCAGGGACAGAATGGATGCTGAAGGGAGAAGTCAAGGTGTCTTTGTCCCTGTCCCTTCCCTGCCTAATGATGGCTTGGGCAGTAGCTGCACTCTTTTATCTGCAGTTCCTGCCACGTGACCACCTGCCCTCTGCTGTCGCATCTTCCTCACTGCAGTAGTGGCTTCTCCTCCACAGTCCTTCAGGCTTGACAGGGGTAACAGCTTCCAGCAGTTACCAGTCCCTTGGCGATTCAATAGCACATCATTAAACTCTCTTCAATTGGCTCTCTGAATGTGACAATTGCCTCCTGCAGGAACCCCTGCCTCTTAGAGTAATGAGTATCAGAGGTATTCCCAGGGCTCATCCTCTGAGTGATAACAGCATCAGGCTGCTTATGTATTTCATCAGTGCAGTGAACTGCTCCTTGAAGGGAAAAATGGACCTTGGAAATCTGTCTGGCACTGGCATTGCCCTGACTTACAGCATCAATGCAGGTAGTATGGGATGAAGGTCAGGTGAAAGTCAAGATCAGCACTGGTTACCAAACCAGCAACAGAATGTTCTAACATTACGAGGTGGACTAACTATTCATGACTGCCTCGGGGAGTATACAGGGAAGGAAAGCTGCACTTAAAAGTATGGAATTAGTAATTCAATATATTGGCAATGACAATTTTGCAAACTTGGTCTGCTAGTCACCCATGTCTATCCCGCAGAGTTCAATGTGAGGCATGCCAGCCACTGAAACTGAAGTGAAACCCTCATTAAGGGAAGTAGAATCCTGACATTTGAGATGTGGAATTAGGGGAAGCATACTTAACAGTGAGAACTCACAATCTCCAAATCCCTCTTTTACCAATAGGGATGCAGGAATAGAGGTTAATTTTAAATTTAAGCTAAATTTATTTATGGGCATGCACTGTCTTGGGATTTGGTGTTTAATAAATTGACTTTAGCACTCCAACAGGGTATTAACAGCCGCTGTGACTGATTAAATTAATTCCTTCACTGGAACCTACAGCAAAAAAATAAATAAATAAATAAATAAGGTAAAATGAAAAATTTCCATGATAAATTGTGAATGAATGGGGCCAATGGCTTAGGGAATGGACCTAACATATGCAAAGCTCTCAGATACCCATAACTGTACTCCTAGAAGTGGCCAGACATGACCGTCACAGAACAGTCATATTTCGTGAAGGTCAACACTACTGTCTCTGCAGGGGGTTTCCCGGATATGACCTCAATAAATGGATGCACAGAGAAGTATCTGTAAGAATGCATCTCCTTCTCCACCTGTTCTGGTGCTTGCTCAATTGTCCCTCATTCAAAAGGGCCACAGAGGCAAGAACAGGGGCTCTGCCCAATCTCAGTAGCATGAACGTCTCTCCACATCTCGTGCAGCCAGCGCCAAGGCTGAGTGTCAATCTGCTAGCAGCACAAGCTACTGCCAAAGCCTGATAAGCATCATTCTCTAGATACATCAGTCACTAATTTAGTGACAGATCGATTACATGGAGTTTATTTCATCATGTGAGGGTAGGAACTTTTTCTCAAGAGAATACATGCAGAGTCTGGGTATGGATTTTCTTCGCCGTCTACAAAGTTTCTGCTGAAAGCGTAACATTGTCTCTGCCCAAGGACCTCATTTCGTGGTGATGGAAGCGCGGCAATGGCCTCATCCCATGGCATCCCTTGGACTTTCTTGGTGCCTTATCAGCTGGAGGCAGCTGTACTAACAGACTGATGCTGTGGCTGCTGAAGACTCAGCCTCAGTGCAATTCATTAATGGCAAGAAACTGAAAGGCTGAGTGGTTGTGCCTTAAAAGAAACAATGTGTCTTCCACCAGTGCTCTGGAATAGCACCTTAGGTCAGAGAACTAAGAGTTAAAACAGGGGTGCACAAGTCTCACTTACTAATATTAAATAATCTTCTGATGGAATTTTTGTTTCTTGATCCCCAAAGCCGAAGCTCTAAGTATCTGGAGAGGGCAGTGCTGAAGGAAGATCTATCTCCAAGTGAACATAATGAAGACTCCACAGACTCCAGCACTGGCATTTTCTCCTACCCATGTTTGGATTCTCAAATCTTTTATCAAGTAGTCCTAGAAGGTGAGGGTGTCTCTCCACTGACTGGGGTGATTGATAAAGCCCTGCAAAGAGAAAGTGAGGTGTTGCTAATAACAGGCAAGCAGGTCTTCATCTGGCATTTAGGAGCCATTGGTGTATGTCATGGAAAACAAGCATAATGGCTATCATGGAAAAACACAGCATGCAAGACAGAAGGACCACTGAAGATTCAGATTCTATTAATTTAGTTCTGTGTGTTGTCAGAAGGAAAGGTAACATGAAATAGGATTGTTAATAAAAGTAACATGTCAGAAGCAGGTTCAATAACAACTGTGCCTTTTGTAATTCCTTTATCCTGTCTTTTCCGTCTGCATTGAATAAGAAAAACAGATGGTGATTAAAGTTACAATGACTATCTCAGATAGAATATAAGTGAGAGAATTTTTCTTGAAGGAACACAGTGGTAAATTGAAATGTGTGTGCCCTATGTTGGAATATAAGTGTTTTTGTATGGGTTTGTAAATGTACTTTTCTGTCTGTCTACATCTGCCTACCTGCCCACCTGACTGTCTGTCTGTGTCTGCCTAGCAAGAAAGACAGAGGAAGGGAAGCTGAGCAGGTGCAGGTGTAGATCTTGTCCTCCCAAACCCTTTGGCATTCAGTTGGTTCTGACAATTAGAGGTGAGAAAAGAGAGAAGCTGGGATATTTATTTTCCTGACATCGCCTGTGCCAGGCAGTGTTTTGGCTACAGCTGTCTACCTGGAGCCACCATGGCTCCTGTCAAATGACAGCATCTCCACTGCAGAAGCTCACAGCGATTTCCAGACTAGACCTTTCCTCTTGCTGTGCAGGCATTGGCGTGGAGAGGGCTTCCAGGCAGGAGTGCACTCTGGGTAACTCACCATCGCCCTTGCGCACTGGCTTTCCCACCCGCACACCTGGTCTCTCTCTCTCTGTCACACCCCCCTTAGCTCGCTCAGAGCGTGCCTTCTATTTCCTGCCAGAACCCTGGCGGGAGCACTGTTGCAATGTCTGTGCACAGCAGCTCAGCCATATACACAGTGATTCAAGAGGTTGAAACAATATTGCCTCTATAGAATCTTATGACAAAACATTGTACATATAAGCTAAAAACATTTTAGGTGTTTGTGTAAAAGACAGCTTCATTTCTTCTAACAGGTTAATGTTTGATTGTTCTGAAAATTAGAATTCCTTCCTGCAGTGATTTCTTCAATAACAATATTTACTAATCAATTTGAGTGCTTCCTACAAAGTGAACAAAACCTTTACTCTGATGGAATTTATACTTTCACAGGAAATTTTTAATAATAAACAAGTACTGATGTTTCTATCTCTAGAAAAGGAAGAAGTTGGGGCTGGCAAGATAGCTCAGTGGACTAAAGCACTTGCTTAGGCAAGCTGTGCAGGGCATTGGCGTGGAGAGGGCTTCCAGGCAGGAGTGCATTCTGGGTAACTCACCATCGCCCTTGCGCACTGGCTTTCCCACCCGCGCACCTGGTCTCTCTCTCTCTGTCACACCCCCCTTAGCTCGCTCAGAGCATGCCCAGCACCATATGACACACCAGCCCCCACACCGAGGGCAGGCTGAGCAGGCCAGAGTCCAGGCATGGTGTTGCACACCTGTAAGCCCAGTGTTGGGGAGGCTGAAAGCAGGAGGATCACCATGAGTCCCAGCTGGGTAGTGAGATCCTGTAACAACCAAATACATTAGAAGGAAGGAAGGAAGGAAGGAAGGAAGGAAGGAAGGAAGGAAGGAAGGAAGGAAGGAAGGAAGGGAGGGAGGAAGTTAGGAAGGCAGGCAGGCAGGCAGGCAGGCAGGCAGGCAGGCGGTACCATGGAGATTAGAAGAGGCTACTCCAGCTTGGAGAGATGGGACAAGGATGAGGGTGGTTCAGGCAGCCTCTCTCATACTTCATTGGCTTTGGCACAAGTGTTGATGTTCCTATGGGAAATGGCTTATCCCCAGCCCCATAAGGTAAATATGTGAGATTCAAAATCAATTATGGCTGTATCATTTCTATGACATGAAATCATTCAGGCCTAGCCACAAGCCACAAGCCACATTATTCAATGAGATATACATGGAGTCATTTATATTTGTATACAATATATTCAAAGAGGTATATATTGTACCTCTTTCTGTTTTTTTTTTTTTTTTTTTTTGTGGTTCTGGGGATTGAACTCAGGATTTTGAGCTTGCCAGGCAGACACTTATTCTACTGAGCCATCTCCCCAGCCCTAGTATCTCTTTCTGGACATGTTCCTCTCTCCCTAATAAAAAAACAAAAGGTACACAAATGCAAATGTCCTTTATTCATGGTATGAACATCACTATAAACACTTGTCATATTGCTCACTTTCCCATTCCCGGGACAAACTGTCTAACATACACATAATTAAATAAGAAGTTTATTTGGCTCCTGAGTATAGTGCATGCGGTCCATGGTTGGCTGGTTCCAAGTCAAAAATAACCTGGCAGAAATCCATGGAGAAGGACAGCAGCTCACCACGTGGGGCCAGGAAGTAGAGAGAAAGGAAGCAGCTAGGAGTAAGAATGCCCCTTCAAGATTGTGCCACAGTGATCTACCTCCTCTAATCAAGCCCCACCTCCCAGTGGGTCAGGGAGTCCATTGGTTAGTGCGGTAGCCCACATATTCTAATCACCTTCCAAAAGTACCAACTCTGAACATGTGACACTTAGGGGAGACATTAAAGATCTAAAAATGATATGTGTGAGCCTTGACACTGCAGCAAACAGCTTTCAATCAGGAGGTGACAAGGGCTGGCCATGTGGTGAAGCTAGCAGAGCAGGAAGCAGAGCCAGGTCTTGGATGGCACCCCTGAGCTCAGAAAGCTGGAGCTCTTCAGTTACCTCAGCAAGTCTTAGTAAGTAGAAAGCATGCACAAAGCAAGACCACAGGGAAGCATCATTTGTGAGCTGAGATCTCAAAGATAAAAATGAAGTGAATATCCAGGGAATTGGAGAGAAAAATATTCCAGGGTAAGGGAAAAAAGATAGAGATAAGATATCTGGAAAAGACAGGATTGCCAGGGGCTGAAAACCACCAGCCTAATTGTGTACGCAGATTTTGTCTATCAAATGCATCCCTAGCTTCTTCTTATCTCAATTTTCTAATATTCTTTGCTCTCATGTTTCCCATGAAACAAACTGTGTTTAATGATATTTGAAAACCAAGTATGAAAAAGTGTGCAAAGCAATTCCCCAAATTTCATGACTGCCACAAGGCCAAGAAATAATTCACTCTATTATACTTTAAAAAACTGGAATTACAAATTTTTAGGAAAATATAATCACTAAATTCATGATTCATCTTGGACAAATATTTGATATCAGTTTGAGCCACAGAAATGTAGTCCCATAGATATATCTCATTTTATTTTGATAATTTATTTTAGGCTAGTGTCAATATAAATGAAGTCAGTTATCTCAACTCCCCTTCTGGCTTTTACTACCTTGAATAGATTATTATGTAATTTTCTCTACTGTTTGCTTTTACAGTGCCTATGGGCTTGGCGGAGCCCATAGAGATAGCTTTGTGGGAAGTCATTAAATGTGCTTACTTCATTCTTCTGTGAGCAGCAGCGCCATCTCTCTGGTCACCACTATGCTTCAAAGCTGACTTCAGGCTTGCTCTCTGGGACCAGAAAGCGTCCAGGTTCCTCAGTAGTAAACAGACAGCAGGAATAAGCAGGTGACTTTTTGAGCTCTAATCTCTAAGGTTGAAACAATTCTTTTATTCAAAAATATCAGGGGACCAAGCCATGTAGGAGTGTCATCATTATGGATTCCTAAGCAAGTTCTATGATTTTAAGACTGTGACTGGCTGTGTTCTGGGATTTTCTTTGCTGTTCTCTCCTTTATGTTCCTCTTTCTCTTGTACATCAGGAATGCAGGCAAGGTGTTTGCCCTTACTCTACAGTGACTCCAGCCTTCTGAAGTTCATTACAAATCCAATACAATCCTACAGTTGCATTGTGGGTGTCTTATTTGTGCATTTCAGCTATGCAAATATACAAACTAATGTTTCCATCTTGTGCAGTAAAGACTTGATAAGGCGTGGTTTAAATCAAGTTTGATATAAAAAGAACTATAAACACATTAGAACAGTTTTAAACAAACTGATCCAAAATGTATGAAGGCCATATAAGTGTTAAGTTATAGCACTGCTCACCATACTCTGTAGCTAAGAGCCTGTGAGTCCCCCCATTAAATCTCCCATTCCTGGTGCTTTATAGCAGCTGTATAAAAATTCCATCTGAGCTAAGATTAAGGATATAAGGCCTCATTGAAAAATGAAAGGTACTTTGGTTTGTTTAGAGCTTCAGATTTTTTTGTGTTTTTGTAACTGATTAGTTAGTATAAATCTACCAACTTCAGATTACATACCCCTTGGTTTTGTCTCTGTATTTGTGAAAATATAAAGAGTTATAGATTGTTGTTGCAAATATCAAGATCCTCAGGAAAAAAATAATATTTTTTTCTGTGATATTATTTCTTATTCCAAATCACTAGTTATGAATTAGCTTGTCAGTGATTAATAGCACATACTGCTTTTCAAAAACCCTTCCTCAGTAGTTCAGGATATTTACTGCATATCCATTTTAATAAGTGGATGAAAGGTAATGAATGCAATAGATGCATTTTCCTACCTTTTCTGTAGTCAAATAATAAAAATCTCTAATCACTCTTGTTCTGCTGGTGCCAAACAGCAAAGCTTTTAAAAGCCTGCTGGCAAAAACCACACTTTGATTTTAAATTTATTCGTGTAATGTATAATACTATTTCCTTACTTACAAAGAAATGATAAATAGAAAGACAGGATAAGTTTGAAGGGCTAGACTGACAGGTCTTTTTTTCTCTGTTGTTTCACATGAAAAGTCATCAGATATCATAGTATTCATGCTTTCCATATCCTGCAATTTGTGCCCCTTGGTGTCCACAGCCCCAATGTCTCTACATCCTTGCCAACACATCCTTGTCATTTGTTGTTCTGTCAGGCTATTCTGACAAAGGAAAGGTGATACTATGCTGATGTGGTTTAGATTTGCATTCCCTGGGTGATAGTAAAAAAATTGAGTATTTTTTCACTTAACTCTTGGGTATTTGTGTATCTTCTTTAGCAAGATATCTATTAAATCATTTAGACCACTTTTAAATAATAGTATTTAAGTCTTTAGGCATCAAGTTGTAGGAATTCTTTATATATTTTGGAGATGAGTCCCTTATCGGACATATTGCATACAAATATTTTCTCTTATCTGTATGTGACCTCTTCACTGTGTTGAACACTAGCTGCACTGTGTAAAAGCTTAAAATATTTCTTGTTGTTGTCTGTGCCTTGAAAATGACATTTATTCTCTTTCACTAATTTGAACCATCATTATTCTTATTTGTTATCTGTGTCAGGTATAAAATTATATATAACATATTGACATTTAAAATTTGTGGAGTAGGAAAAAAGCACTATGGGGAGGGGAGGCAGGATTCAGGCCTCCTGATACCTTAAGAATCTTCTGGAATGTTCCTTCTGAGTGAAACAGGCATCAGGAACAATGGGGACATTGTGGGAACTACAGTGAGCACCTAGGAGAAGTATCACATTGCCTTCAGTATAGAAGGAGAGTCATGGACATTCAAGAGAGCCCAGATGACCCTAGGCATGTGTGGGAAAGACACACAACATTCCCTCAACTGGCCCAGGAATTCACCTTCTACCCCAAGCTTGCCTCTAGGTTGTGAGCTCTGCCTTCTGGATAACTGAGGTAGTATATGCTGATGCCAAATGAAGTATCAGTAGTTTGACCTAGAAAGTGGGTTTTTGCCTAAAAACTGGGCTTTCCTTGACCTAGGTTAATCCACCCCTACATGCTTTTGTAGGCTATATGAATAAGGATATACCTGAAAGTCATGGAGCTGAGTGGGTGGAAGGGAAAGGAGGCTTATAGAGGAATCAAGGAAGAATTCTGGAGCACAGGATGTTTAGATAGAGTAGAAGGACTTCCTCCACTTTGGAGCCTCCCTCAGAAAAATAATTAGAGACAAACTTCTACTTCAAGCCTATTACCATTGTGTGCATCTCCCTGGTTACCATGAAGAGTCAGCTATAATTAATTTGTGCCCGAAACTGTTCTTAACTTGTTTTCTGGGTAAAAATGTTGTCTGCATGATTAATTGATATCTCCACTAGGGCAGTCACAATCTTGGTCATTTTTTGCACACCCCTGTGTGCAAAATGCTGAAAATAGAAAACGTAATTAATAAACTCTCATTACATGAATGATTGAATCGCATCTTTAAAAAGCTAATGTTTACTAATATTTTGTAAAGGTCGACTTGCTTCCTCTGTCATCCTTAAGACAAGAGAATCTCTTGGAAGAGGTGTAACTTGCATTCTGCTTTTTAGGCTCATTTATCATTTTTTTGTTTTCTTTAAGCATTTGAATTATAACTATAATCTAAGACACATAACTCTAGTTCCCCATCACCCAAAGAAACACTGTTTTGCATGGTGGAGATTTGTAGGGAATGGAATTTTCCACAAGGCTGTGTCATGATTGATATTAAAATGGTATATCATACCAACCCTAGTTCACGCGCACTCCACGGACCTGTCTCCCTGAATTCTCTTACAAGCTGCCACTGAAAGCTACTGTCTTTGAATTTCCTTTTGTTTCCATGCTGGTAAATATTTTTAGGCAACAGCAAGACTAATGTGAGCATATCTTACAAACAACCTTGTTGATATAAACAAAATTTATTTAGCAACAGAAAATCGCCTCTGTGCAATTATCTCATACACTATGTTTTAACACAAAGGGGCTATTTTACAATTACAAGCACCTGTTGTCAGATTTCTAACTCTGCCAGTGATGGCAGATTCTGCTAAATTACTGTTCTCTATCCCTGAGTTTAACAGTTGTTCTTAAAGAAAGTAATATGACTATTTTCACAGACCTGTAATAAAATGCTTACTACTATAGAGAGCATATTGTCTGAAAATAACATAAGTTAAAATAGAAGATAAAAACTAACTAGAAGTAGTTGATCAACAGAATTGTCATTTTTTTCCTGGAAGATTTTCTTTTTAACTTGATATAGGCAAAAGATGAAACCTTTCAATGTATTTTAGTTTGAGGAAAAAACTTGCTTTTGAGATTCACAAAGATATTTGCAAATTAAATATCTGCAACATACATAATATTTGTAATCCAACAGAGGTCATGTCTTATGGTTCACAGGAAAATGGCCCTCAGACACTTTATCTCCTGTATAAACTAGAAAAAAGTGGGTCATTTATGCACCCTCACTGTTAGGATCCTACATTGAATGCAAGCACAGCCACCCTTAGGTCAACTAGGAGAAAGCTGCGAGGCTGATTTTTCCCTCTAGTTTGGCCTGTTAGCTTTGCTGCTAGAAGATTCCTGAAGGAACTTCCAGTGTACGGGAGGGAGCAGGGCCTACTGATTCTCCCTGGAGATGCCCGCTGCTTCCTGTTCCTGTAAACATCACCAGCTCCTGGCTTCTTCACCATGGGAGTAGCAATTCATATCTACAGCAGCAACTGAATCCTTGTAGAGTTTTTTCAGCATTTGCATGATACCCTAAGTTTAATAATCACTGAACACTGCTTGGTAACCCCAAGAAAATTGCTGTTTTCTGAAATTAGTACCTCCAATTTGCTCAGCTTTCTCTGTTCCTTTCTTCATTTATTCAGCAATTAATTGATTATATCTTGTTAAGAATTTTTTGGGTTTTTTGGTATTTTTATTTTTTAGAGAACGATCTACAATGTGTTCAGGGTCTCACTACTAGATTGGACTCATAGTGATCTACCTGTTTACAGCCTTCCAAGAGCTGGGATTATAGGTGTGCACCACCATGCCCAGTCTCAGTTGCTGTCTCAGTGCACCCTGGGGCGTGGGGCCAGCACAGCAGGCCTGGGGATCGAACTCCTGGCCCCTGTGCCTGTTTGCAAGCACCTTAATCTTATTCCACTGAGCTATTTGGCTGGCCCTTGTTAAGAATTTTTAAATTCAAATTTCCTCTATTAAAATAACTGGTGTAACTGTTGTCTCCTAACTGGACCCTGCCTGATACAGCCCTAATCTCTACACAATGTCACACCCTGTCAAGGTTTTATTTAATTCTTTGCTATCCAGCTTCATTTGCAATGGCAGGGTCTCTATCTTCTTTGTGTTTGGTACTATCCTAGACAGTATATACAAAAATGTAGAAGACAATTCTGTAGAATAAAATTTGATTTAACAGTACTAGACACCAGGTAATGTCCAGAAATCTTAAGGACTTTTTGGTTCTAACTGATTAGCATACTTATAGTCAGGCCACTAAAAATAAAGCACATTGTACATGACAAGATAGCCAGGAAATTCAAGAATCTGGCCTCTGAGGCTTTCAAGAGAGTGAGAAGTGGAGAGGCTTGCTAACAAGTATCTGCCACCTCAAAGTGCTGCTATGAATTATCCCTTCCATTCCAGGGCAGCGAATTTTTCGCCTTGATTTGCAGAAGCTGCCCTGGCTTTTAGGTTAGCACACAAAGAAGGAGACAAATTAGAAGGAGTTCCAAGACGTTAAAAAAAAGTCTCAGAGCAGTAGAAGGGCAGAGTAATGAGGGCAGATAGCAATGACTAGATGTATTTTTATCTGGTGTTCAACTAAATGCAATTGTGACATCTAAAAATAAGTGATGTGAAAAAGAAAAAAAATAATTATAGGGAAGATAATATATAATAATTAACTACTGAAGAGGAGTATGCTTTAAATAATGGGATACAAGGAAAGCAGGAATAACTTGAGCTGATTATAGAGGCTCAATTTCTCACTTGGAGGTGAGAGGAGCATTATCATTTAAAATTCACAGCCCTTAAAGAAAGAACAGACAAAACATGTAATTATTGTCTGCCAACAGCGTAGGGTAAAATGATGCAGTGCTGTTCATCCATTTTTAATTTACAAAGTTCTATGTGTTTCTCAAGTTACTCAATTCATTTGTTTCTGTTTAATTAAAGTACTCAGAAAATTTTTGTTCATCTTGGAATGACTGGTTATCTTTGACAGTTATGCAGGCATGGGTAAATGATACATTCATAAGATAATTGCAAAAAGTTAAAATTAAGGACCTCTGTAGGTACTGCTCCTGCTATTTAATTATCATGTAACAATCTCAAGAGAATATAAATATATTACTTATAGGTAGAAAGTATAAACTCTGGTTGTAGAATAGCTCGCTAAGTTATACAAGTTAACATGAATGTATTGACAGTCAAGCCCAATGGTCTATTTGGGGGTCATTGGCTAGAGATGATCAACATTTGAAGTGATCAGAAATAGCAGTCTACCTAGGTACTCTCAATCTTATCCATAAATGTGTTCTAATGTATTTCCATGGTCCTATGCATTCCTGTTTTGAAGGGCATATATTCAAGTTAATCAGTCTTGTTGATCCTCGCGGTAGCCAATGATTGTCTTGAGATATGAAATAACCTTTTAGAAATATGCCTGCAGGGTTTCCTGCCATGTTCAACATGCAGGGTCCCCTTTGTTACCAGGAGAAAGGGAGCCCACTTCTGGTTTGGGTTAAATATCAAGTCATTACATTTGATTGACAACACAATTTCTCAGAGGTTTTGTGCAGTGTTTGATTTTTTTTGTGGTTACTGTTCCCTGTGTCCCTACTAGATTTTGTCTATTCTTTCAAAGACTTGAGATCTGAGGTTATATATCTTTCTTGATAACTGACAGCTAAAAAAAAAAAAACTAAAAACAGCAAATCATGAGTAGCATACTGAGTTTCTAATGTTTAAGTTGTATGCTTGTGTTTTTAAATAAAAACTATGAAGTTGTGAGAAAATACAGTTTTGAAACAGAAGTATCATGTAGAGCAAAAATTAAATGAAACCAACTCTAAAGTCATAATCATACAAGACTGACTCATCTAAACAGTTCTAGAGACTTCAGGATAACTTAAGTGGGAACATTTTTGTCTGGCTAGAAGTCTTCCAGGGTCATAGCTGGCTGTCTGGTCTTGCTTTAACTGTGCTGGAAGCATGAAAACTTTATTTTGTGTGAGTATGAGAGCCTTTCTTCTAAGTGGTGGCTTCTTTTTGACTCTGAGAACAATTTGGATGCTGCATCTGAGTGCGACGCTCTTGTAGACTAAGCCAATGTCAACTTTTGATCTTCAGAGCTCCAGTTGGAGACCCACTGAGCTCAGTGTAGCAGTCAGAGCCATGCATAGAACTATACAAGCACCAGGTTGTAGAAGTACTGTGCAAGGGAACTTGAGACAATACCTCTTGCAGTTTGGGGGACGACATGAGGCCTGGAGTCCTTAATTAAATTGATAAAGCTCTTTAGTATATTTTACTAGGGATAATAATCATATTACCATATATTGGGTATTTGATGCATATCAGTCACTAAGAGCTACCCCTCTAAGAAGTGATTCTTGCATTTGCCAATGGAAGATAGGCATTATTATAATTTGCATCACATAAAAAAGAAAACAGAGTCACAGCTCTGTGGCAGATTTCATTACAGGTCTCAGATTAGAACCAAGATACCTGGGTCTCAAAGATTATACTCTTAAATATTGAAATACAGTTATTCATAGCTGGTTACATGACTAAGAGCTGGACAATCACCAGGCCAACAGTCATGGGCTCAGAAGTCAATAGATCTCCATGTTTGTTTCCCTGAAGATCATAGTTGATTAGAGAGGTTGGAAGACTCTTTCATCTATCATTGAGGTAGAAACAATAAATAGTTTAGTTTGGGGAAATTAATTTCATCTCACTGTGGTACAAAATTAGGCAGAGAAAATGTGTAAATGTCCAACTCTGTGCTCTAATACACTTTTCTTTACCCTATCAGGCTGAGTGCTAATTTGGTTCATCAACCTCTGATCAATCCCTGATTAAAATCTATGTAATTGAGACAGAAGTCCTAATAGTGGGCTCTAGAAATCTGTCAAATCACAGAGAGACGAGTGATTTATCCTGCCTGAAAATGTTTAGAGAAAGTAGCATGTGAGCAATATATTGAAGAATTAGTAAAATAACATTCAGATCATAGGAAAGAAAGGACAGTCTAGGTAGAGAAAAGTCAACAACAGCAAAAATCTCAGAAACAAGCATTTGGAAAACAGGTCATTTGGCAAGATTAAAGGACAGGGATGTACTGAAGAAGAGTGGAAGAGATAAACAGGATTAAGAGGGCCAGTTGGGGAAAACAGGGCTGGCAGACAGACATAGGTTTACAACATTGCTAAGGAGTTTGATTTCAGTTGGTAAAAAATGGAGGAAAATGAAAAACTCTTAGAAAAGAAAGCATCACTAGACTTATTATTTCAAGTAATGTTTTCTTTTCCAGGAATGTATAATGGAACTTTTAATTTTATTTTAGTTTTACTGAGATAGACTCTCACTATATATTATAGACAGGCCTCAAACTCCTGGTCCTCCTGCATCAGTTGCCCAAATGCTAGGACTACAGGCAAATGCCACAGACTGGGCTGGTAGACCATATGTTTTTAAATAGCTTCTTGGTGTTGAATATGTCCAAGTATTCAAGTCTAACTCCAAGAAGCACACTTAAGAAGAAAGAATGGAAAATTCAAAGCACAATGTTGGCTTTTTAACTTGTGATGATATTTTTTTCTTTTTACAATGCCCTCCAGTTGTGTTTTTTCAGCCTGATTAATCTTTCTCCTGTTAGAGTCATATACAATGTGTAATATCATTCATGAATAGGAAATTGGTATAATAATTTTTATCTACTCCAATGCCTATAAAATGTTTAATAGAAATTTACATGTCTGAAAAGTCCATCATATTATACCATTTAGAATGTACTTTACACCCTCAAATCAGGAAGATGATAGATATCATGTTTCTGTCATTCAGGTCACCTTTGGTGCAGTTCGGTCCAGAACTCTGGTAGCTAAAGCACATGGACAAAATAACCATGGCCTGGTCATCAAGAGGAGGGAGACTGCTTCCATGCCTGCCACTGAAGAGGAATTTCACCTTGAATTTCCTGGATCTTGGAATGAAGCAAAACATTGCATGCTACCATAATGCATCAGAGTATTTCAGAAAGGAACACTGCATTTGCTCATATGGGATAACTGGCAAGCTCAATCATACTTTTATGACTTCAAATCTATAATCTCCTCCATAGCACACACATTTCAAAGTGAAAACTTAGGGATTAAAAGAACAGCCACTACTAATTGGAACATATTCATGTTTTCTTAGGAACTAGTCACTAGGACTTACAACAGAGCCTCCTTAAATTCCTGATTCCTACTAAT